>CM022489.1:3297624-3326739 GCA_011952105.1 Coreoperca whiteheadi | reverse complement strand
AAGATTTCTCAATTCGTGTTTTCAGGGGGGCGCGGTCTTATCAAGGGGAGCCAAGGCCCCGCCCCCCCCCCCCCCCAATCAAAGTAACTGTAGCTGTCCGATGAATGTGACGCGCAGTAGTGAATTAGAAGTATTAAGTGGCAGAAATGGCAACACTCAAGTTAAATAGGGCTCAGTTCCTACATTGTACTTAAATACAGCACTTGAGTAAATGTACTTAGTTACTTTCCACCACTGTTCCTAACCTGTAGGCCACAGGCTGCAGTATTGGTGTGTAATTGGACTGAAATCACCTTCACACGCCGATTGAAGATGTCAGCGGCATGCCATGGTGGGGTAGTGGGTCTAGAAAACGCCACATCAGATGACAGTAAAGGCTTGATTTAGCCCGGAGCTTTTGAGGAATCGAGATCTGGGCATCACGTGAGAGTGACTGCCAACACCAGTTGACAGATGATGCAATCCTATAAAGCAATTGCACGGAGCCGATCACACAATGAAGCCCACTGCGTGAGAAAAAAAAAATTGATAATAAATTGAGGTAATTGATTAATGTGGAAGTAGATAAGTGTGTGTGTGTGGGGGTGAAAATGAGAGGGGGATAAAAAATGAAGGGCGAGCATTTACTGAGAGTCTTTTTCAAGTCATTTTGCCAATGAGGGGGCCATTATCACATGCCCGTGTGGGGGTCAGCAGTGACAGGACACTAAATGCCTCGCAGCAAGCCGTGAAAACGTGCATGTTGCCTACCGTGGCCCCGACAAAGCCCCCAGAGAGTGGGCGAGGCGAGGGACGTGTCTGTGGTCATGTCAGCGCAGCCCCCATTCAAAGCGTCGGTCTATTATTGTCCCAGGAAACGGGTAATTACAGCTGGACTAAGCCCAAAGCCGGCTTCAGTGCGCGCGTGGGGGATAGAGAGGAATCACATACCACAGAGTCCAGCCCTTGACTCACTGGCGTAAACGGTGACCCTCTTTCGCGTAGCTCTTTCTGAAAGTTGGATTTAGAATGAGCTGCAGCGGGCCGCGCGTGGGCGTGCGTAATTAGCGCTCGCTACTAGTTTTCCCCCCCAAAGTTGTGTAAGCAGTTCGGAGAGGACAATTAGGCTCCTGGGAAACCCGCATGAATAGACAACGCAGTTCCCAAAGAGAGGAGCTCTATTTTGCGTCTGACCAAAACACAAGGAACTGTTTCCAGTCAGCCCCCGAGTGGTGCCGTGTGAACTCATTTCAAGTCCTGAAAACAAAGACGAAGGATCTAATTCACAGCATCTGTGTTGTTACTTTAATCTGGCAGCGTGGGGTAAAGTAGTATAGTGGTGTAGCACCCGGGTGAGAAAAAGGGGGCTCCTTGATTGCAACATCAAACACTGGTGTCGTCACTCGTCGGCGATACGTGAAAGCACTGCCTGTTCCAAAATAAATATTGACTTGATTGTTGTATTCAAATGAGCTGCCTGACCGGACACAGGCGGGCCAATCAGAGCCCGTCGTATCATCACACCTTCTTTTCAGAAATCATTCATAACGCCGATGCGTCAAACACTCACAGAGGACCCGGCTATAAATACGGCTGCGCGCAACGCACAGTTAGACATTTTCCCAAAATCAAACGAAAGACACAACTGAGCAAGAACCGTGGGAATCCGGCTTTTACCTTTGATTATTCTCTCTACCTTGCTCCACATTTAATACTCTATATTTAGGCTCCAGCTCACTATGTTGGCCATGGGTGGATTATATTTGAAGCACGTCGTGGTGGCAGCGGTGTGCTCAGTGCTGGCCACCGGGACGCTGGGGTCCCCGGTGGTGGGGCCAGAGCCGATCCGATGCGCCGCGTGTACTCCGGAGAAGCTGAGCCAGTGTCCAGCGGTGGCGCCCGGATGCGCCGAGGTGTTGCGGGAGCCCGGCTGTGGATGCTGCCTCGCCTGCGCCCTGGCGGCGGGGGAGCTGTGCGGAATCTACACGGCGCCGTGCGGCTCAGAGCTGAGGTGCACCCCGAGACCCGGCGACCCCCGGCCGCTGCATTCCCTCACTCGGGGACAAGCCGTGTGCACGGAGAGCACCGAGCCCGAGTCGACCCCGGAGCCCCAGGCACAAGGTAGGCCTAGACATCTCTGTGTTACCACATTCAGCAAATCCGTATTATTACAACACCACACCCCCCCAAAAAACACTTGACTATTCTATTCTAAAGTCATCTACAGCTAGGCCTACATTCAGTCAGTCTCGCTTCACATTCATTCAATTCCCTTCTCCAGATCAGGGAGAGCCAGAGGCTGAGCTGGAGAACGCAGCCATCGCCTCGGACCCCGGCTCCAGCCACTACCTCCCCGGCCACAGTAAGCCCTACGACCCAGAGGCCGCTGCCGACGCTCAAGAGAGCATGAAAGCCAAACTCATCGCCATCCGCAAGAAACTGGTTGAGCAGGTGAGACCCAAACGCTGTCTCAGTATCGTCGTGTGGATTCTGTGAAATCCTCTGGGTGCAATATGTTACTAAAAGTTTTTTGGAGAGGCTTGGGGAGGGGGCGAGTGCACCGCAAGGGGGAGCCCGTGTGCCGTTTGAAGCCACGGTGGCGAGGGAACGGGGACGCTCGTTATTGCAAGTTTTATATGCAGTTTGCCGTCAGCCCACGTGCTTGCTGATGCTAAAGCCGTGTTGACGATTCTATCTGTGCGCTGGCACCGTGCAGGTACGGAACTCTGTTAACCCTTCCCTCGCCCGTTGCCTCTCCACAGGGGCCCTGTCACGTTGAGCTGCAGAGAGCCCTGGACAAGATTGCCAAATCTCAGCAGAAATTAGGAGACAAGTTGACCAGATTCTACCTCCCCAACTGCGACAAGCACGGGCTGTACAAACCCAAACAGGTTGGTAGCTCTTGCAAAATGTGCTCGGAGTGTTTTTGCATGCTTTCATGGCTCCACTCAGCATGAAAGAACCTCACCGAGTTGTGTATGAGTTGTGTGTGTTGCCAACATTATGTCAACCACAGCGTGTGCGGGTGAGTGGGTGTTGCAGGCAGAGATTTGTTCAGCTTGCACCTCAGAGTGTGTGTGTGTGTGTGTGTGTGTGTGTGTTTGTGTTTTTGTTTCAAGCATGATGTCACCCAGTTACTGCCGCGTGACCGTACGCGTGCGTATCTCGCATGGCCTGCAGAATGAAAAATGAAAGCAGTTTGTACTCAAACTCCAACGGTGTCCGTTTCTCTGCAGTGTGAGTCCTCTCTGGACGGACAGAGGGGTCGATGCTGGTGTGTGAATTCCTGGAACGGCAAGAAGATTTTAGGGTCCACCGACCTGCCTGCAGACGCCGAGTGCCCTTAAAAGAGATCAACCACTGATGCAGATCTCACACGCACGCACGCGCGCGCACACACACACACACACACACACACAACACAAAAAAAGAAGAAGCAAGCCACTGATTTTTCCTTTTTATTTATTGATCTTGTCTATGGTGGTGTTTAATTCAGGTACACTGTCTTTGCGGGACCGTGGATCCCAACCACCCCGAACCCCTCCCTCCCTCCTCTGCAAACACCCGTCCCAAAGAGAAAAAAGTAAAATCTATTTTTGTTTTTCTGAAAAGGAGATTTTAATATTTGTGCTTTTATTTCTACTCTCCAGCCTTATTTATTTCCGTTTGATTTCAAATTATTTGTTATTTGTAATTATTCTATGAATATTTATATCATGTTTTGCCTTATTGTTATTATATTATTATTATTTTTATGGGTGTATAAAGTGTATATATGTATCTTGGCCCTGAGACTCCACCGCTGAGGCGAGTTCTCTCTACCCTTAAGGAGTTGTCTGGAGGTTTGGTTTGTGACAAACCAAGCAAGAACAAAAGCACTGAGTGACCAAATGTCATTTAGAAGTATTTCTAAATGTTTTTATGATTCATTTTCACCTTGTTGCCATTGTTGTGTCCTGTTTCTTTGTTATTATCAGCTCTTGTCAGTGAATGCAAAACTCTCAGTCGGGAATCCTCAGTCTCAGAAAACATTTCCCCGTGGTTCCATGGGGTCGCAGATAGCATGACAGGTGGCGCCTCCTTGCACCGCCTCTCAGACGGGTATTTCTACATTAACCTACCTCCAATATTTATGTGTCTGCTGTCAGTTGTGTCGATGTATCTGTCAAAAACGACTTGCTATTTTACTTTACAATGTTGCTGTTCTCTCTGACCAAGAACACATGACCGCAAAGAGCGAGTCCCACAGTGAACCATGCCGTGCAACGGCTCCGCTCTATCCACGTGCTGCTATTGGAGAGAGAATTATTGTTTCTGTGTGTCTATTCCAAAGTGACTAACTGCTCACTCGTGTGTATGTACACTTTTGTAATTGAGATGTAATGTAAGAAAAAAAAAAGGTGATATATTTAATAAAAACATTAACCTCAGCTATGCGCTCCCGGCCTCTCTGTCACCTCGGGCGGGTTTAGTTTGTGCACAAACATCCACAAGAATCATAACAACTTCATCAGGACTTGATTGTGAATGTCTGTGTGAGGATGCACCCCTGGACCACATATTCTATATTTGGTGTGTGCAGTGTTATCACTGTGATCTAAAGTGGAGGTCCTTGTCTAACTTTAGACAGTTCGCGGGGACACGCAGCACTGCTCTGCCGTTTGACCCGCTCTCTGTTTGCCTTGGTCGGGCACAGGAATTCGCCTCTAACCTCTCGTGCCCACTGCCAGCCTACCTGGCACCACCATATTTATTTTTATTCTTTACAAATTGAACCTTTGCTTTATCCCTATTGACACATTCCAAGACTGAGGGGAGCCTGATTGCGTTCAAGGACTCCCAACAGGAGCAAATGTGTGTCCTGAAATGAAGCGGAGCAGATGGTCGCTCGATTAGCCGCTGACGGCAACACGAGCCGGTTCCTTCCCAGTGATGTAAAAACGAAGTCATGGAAGAGACAAAAACAAACATCGGAAGGCAGCGTCTTAAAATGTGTTCATTTTTATTTAAAAAAAAAAAAGACATCAAATACAAATGATATTTTGAATCAAAATCATTTCCTTTCTCAGCGAAAATAATAGCTGTGGGATTTCTAGTTTAGTATCATGAAAAGCTTGAATCCAAAAAAACTCCTTGAAGGCTAAACTTGAAATGAAAAACATAATACATTTACCCGTGAACAGAGAGATTCCTAACGTGGCCATCAGGGAAAAATATTAATAAAAAATAACAAGTGACATTACAGAAGCGTGACCCTGGCTCTGCAGCAACAGACTGAGGTGGGATGGCTGGGTGCGCAAGGAGAGAAGTGACTTACTGAGAGGTGAGAGCTTCACTGGCCTGAAGAAGCAGTGAACTAAGATGACAAGAGACCTGAGTGACTGACTGACACAGATTTTGCCCGAGGCTGAAACTCGCCTGCTGGGCACGGAGCTTACAAATGACACTGCTGAGCAACAGAAGGAAAAGGTTCATTACAAAATAAAACATTCATTAGTGATTATAGTCCCCAAAATACACTGAATCATATAGACTTTGCTGTGCAATCGGTGAGTCACTGAATTGTTCATAAGAAAACCTAGTTTGGATCAGCTTATAATTCTTTCTTAGATAAATAATTTTCATTTTTAAGTACTGTACATGATGTCTAGTCAGACACATAGCTGGCCAGGAAATAATAATAATATATATAAAAAGACACACTTACAAGTATTAGGGAGGGGATAGCTTAAACATATTTTTATGTATGTTCCTCCCATCACATCAAGTCTTTGAATAGATGGGATATAGCACCAACAGGCTGGTTGTTAGCTGCTGCTGTCTATTAAGAGGAAGCGTACAGCCGATTTCATGCTACCAAGCTACTGGGCAAGCATTCTTTGTCGGCACTCTCTCCACTTTTCAAGTCTTTACACAGGATGTGGGAGAGCATCGGGCAGGAAGCTCCTCGGGGAGGACCCTGCCTCCTCCCTCAGACCCCCTACCAATTGCGTGAATGCATATTTGGTGCTGTGTCCACCTTGTGGAGATTTGTTGGCATACGATCATACAAGCATTTTTCAAAGAAACAAAAACAACAACAACAAAAAAGAATATAGTTGCATTGAATGGAAAATATCTGAGGGGTGTTCGCTAAGTTCACTGTCAGAAGTCCTGGTGTAGCTTCGTTTTTTTTTTTCTCTTTTCCTTTTTTCCTCCTCCCTAGGTTATTATTGTTTTCTTACAGTATCACACTGTTTCATCTGACATTACCTCGAAGGAAAGGCATGCAGATGCACATAGGTCCAATTGTCTTTAACTGCATGCATTGACGAGTAGCGGCGCAGCTAAAGTGCTTTAAGTGCTTGTGCTTGGGCTTGAAGCATAGGGGCAGCTGGCACCTGTGGCAGAGCGGGCCGGTCACACCGGGCTCACCCACGTTCAAACAAGCCTACACCAGGTTGCACCACTGACAGGAAGAGGACGTGAGGTGGGCAGGGTGCTACAGTGGGGTATAACAGCTCGGGTTGGTGGGTTGGAGATGGGGATGAGATCAGGCACACAGACAAGGAAAAAGTTTTAGACAGGGGGTAAAGACATGTAGCACTGGAGGACCTCAGCACCGGAGCTGCATGATGGACATGGGACAAGGACAGGGATGAGGACACAGGAGAGCAGGTTGTATTGGAAAGCCGATGAGGTCATTATTCGGCCACAGTACTGCTACTACAACGCCAGTGTGCGTCTCTTTACTGTCAAATGTAAGGAAACAAAGTTTAATCAGCTTTACCCCTCCAACTTTATTGAATATAAAAGTTCAAAAGCGCTCGAAAAAACGAAATCTCAAGTTTCCAACATACGTAGTAACGTTGCTTTCGGAATTTCTATGCAGGACAAAAAGGTTGAATATCTTGCTGTCCGGCACTGTGTCTACAAAGCCGTATGGGACGGCGTTCAGACGCACACGTGTGCAGACGCATAGAGCGGCGTTCGCAAACGCCGACCACCATTTGCAACGGCATTTATAAACACCAGCTAGCGATATAAAACTATATTAACAGACGTATAAAACCTCGAACCGCAGGGAAAAGGAGACGAATAATGACCTCACCAGCTTTCCAATAGCTAGAGCCATGGTGGAACATGGACATGGATGTGGACAGGGACAGTGGGTGGTGGGAAAGAGACCGAAGTAGAGCCCAACCGATTTATCAGTCGGCCGATATTGGCCTATCGCAGATATATTGGTATCGGCGTATTTGTTAGCCGATATAAAACGGTTTTATTTTTAGTATATTTGGCAGAAAGAGAGGGTCACCTTACTTCATTTGTGTCACTACAAAATGTATCCACCAGAGTGCACCTTCTGAGTGCCTTTGCATAATCATATCGGTGCAAAATCCATATAGAAAAAGTCTACTCTCATTCCAGCTCAAAAATTCAATATATTGGCCGCCTTGTCGGTGTTTCCCCTCTAAAACCGGTATCGGTCTCAAAAATCCTGTATCGGTCAGGCTCTAGACAGGTGACAGACTACTCTCACTAAACTGATCCCTAAGATTGCAGGGCGGCATGTGAGCACCTCGAAACAATTCACTGAGAACAGCAGCTGTAGTTAGCTTGGATTCACGGCAGTTCCAGTGGATCCCACTGGCAACCCAAAAACTGTCCATGGAAACTTCTCCAACCACTGTTGTAGCAAAGGTCACCTGTCTACTGTCCATTTCTATGCTTGTTACGTTCCATACATTCATATCGTTGCCAAAATCTGGTAAAATACACAACTTCTCTTTGTTGCTAGCGCCGTTAGCTTTTTAGCTTTGTGTCATTTGCTTACCGGTAACAAACGGCAGACAAAAAGCTCAATCCCCCAGCCATGTGTCGAAGTATCCTCGAGCAAGGTCGCTTTGGATAAAAGTGTCTACTGAATGTAAATGTTGATTATTAGAAGTTTCTTTACAGGGTCATCCTACAAATCTATTGTAGCTGTTGTGAATCCAACCTATCTACAGCTGCTGTCCTCCACGAAGGGATAAGCTACAAATTATTCAGAGGCACATTTCAAGCCTACGGGGGACGAGTATTTGATACTCAAAAGGTAGATTTTCAGCGAAGTATTCCTTTCATCGAGGACTACAGAGGGTAAAGGGGAGGGGAGGCATGGAAAGGTCTGTTTTTAAGGCACTGTAACTGCACGGTTTGTCTCCATTCCCTTCCCAATTGCAGGCTGAGGGACAAGCCAGAGGCAGCAAGGAGGGCCCTTGGTGGCCCTCATGCTGGGTAAGAAGTCAAAGCCCTGCCATCCCGTAATCCTTCACTTCAAAATGGACCCTGAGCCAGAGAGCGTTTTATCTGCATTGTTTAATGGAGCAGGGGCTGGGGATGGGCAGTCTGACATCTCCAAACTGCGCTTAGGGACATGCAGTATTTACACAAATAAACACTTTTGGGAAAGCGCACACTCACGCGGCATCTCGCGCAGACACGCAGCTGGCCACACGTATGTTAGGCAGGTGCTCGCGCATTGAGACAAACGCACAGACTCGCGGTCACACACTCACAGACGGACGCACACGATAGAAGCGGTGGTGGTGGTGTTTTGTTTTGTTTTTCGGGCCACAGTCACAGTCCTCTTCAGTGAGTGGAAAAGTCCCTCCTTCCTCTCTCTCTCTAAAAGAATAGTGCAGATGGTCGGATTCTCTCTTCCCCTTTTCTCTCAGTTTTCAGCTTAATTGTTTGTTTTTTTAAAGAAAGGATAGAGGCCCCCTAAGCACAGGACAGATAGCTGTGATGGACAGGAGGCTTGGCTGGTCGCCGAGGCTGTGCTCCACCCCCACCCCCCCCCTTGTTCTCTCCCTACCTCTGACAGAAATGGGACCTGAAATCAAAAAGGTCCGGAGCCCCTTCAAATGTTTACATAAAACTACATGCAAGAGCAAAGTAGGCTCTCTTTCTTTCTCTGTCTCTCCGTCCTTCTCCCTTCTCCCTTCTCCCCCCCCCTTGTTCTCTTTCCTCCTCTCTCCGTCCACTCGTCATCCCTCCGTCCTCTCATTTGCTCTCCAGATTATAGCACTGCGTCTCGCCCCGCTCCCTGCCGTCGTAGCCGGGCAGAGGCTGCCCGTATTTGTCCACGCACCAGCAGTCGCCCCGCCTCCTGCCTTTGGATGGACGGCACTGCAAAGAGAGATAGAGGGGGAAAGAAATGAGTATGCTGCTTTTTTTTTACTTTTACTAGACATTACGCGAAGAATAACGTGTGCAGCCTTCAACAAGAGGGATGGCACAGACATCACTCAACTAGCTCTGGCTTCCAGAGGAAAAGACTAGAAAGCAGCGGAGGACTTATCACTTTGAGTCACATTGTGAAAACAGATTAGCGTTTCCAAGGCGAGGCCTTACCCTGACACAGCTTTATCAACATGTGTGTATTATAATAAGACTCTCTCTGTCTGTTGGCTTTTAGATTTTGGAAGCTTGTCAGGAGGCCAAGTCATGCCTCAGCAGAACTCTAATAAGATAAACATCTCATCGATAATGGAGAGGAATGCCCTGCTGTCTGGATATGTCTCCGAGTTTCTATGTGCAGAAACTACCGGAGATAAACACTGCAGATTATGCTGCTGCTGGCCTTGTGAAAGGTGATAATAAATGCATCAAGATCAGCGCAGGAGAGCCTCGCTCGGGCATCCACGTGTTACCAGCATGCTGTTGAGCTGTATCGGAGTTTATTTAATCATGCTCATGTGCTCCCGACCAGCGGGGGTAAACGATGAAAAAGTAGATTATTTTCAATAGAGAGGGGCAGGAATGAGGAATGCACTGAGTGAGTGAGAGTGAAGGAGTGTGAAGGTAAACATGGAGTTGCTAAAATATTTGCCAAGGCCAGTTGGAGGGCTGCAAGGAAACCAGCGTCGCTATTCTGGGAAGCTGGCAGCCACTCAAAATCATCTGGAGCTGATTATGGCCCGTGCGTGCACGAGCGCGCATGCACGTGTGCACATAAACACACACGAGCAAACATGTAGGCGCACACAGGCACGAGTTGTATGTACTGTATGTATACATACCCCCCAACCTCCTAACACGTGCTCACACACACACACACACACACACACACACACACACACAGGTGCTCTCTCTCTCTCACACACACACACACAGTCATATCAGATGTCCCACATGGGGCTGGGCTTTGTAGAGTGGCAACTTTATGAGCTCCATTTGGGGTACACATGACAGAAGGCGAGGTGACCATGCAGGGCTGAGACGAATGCCTGTCTGTCTCTCTGCCTGTCTCGCTGGCAGTGCAGTGGACATTTAATACAAACCACTCGACATCACAGCTAATGATGCTGGAAATACTTTTTCTGCCTTAGTAGGCAGCCATTAGTCACCATTCGTTTCCATACTGTGGCTTGGGGGCAGAGCGGTTGCCTGCCCATCGAAAGGTCAGGGGTTCGATCCCCCAGGGTTCGATCAAGTATTCTTGAGCAAGATACTGAACCCCAAAAACGCTCCCGAAGCTGCGCCTTCGGTTTGTGAATGTTCTCATATGTAAGTCGCTTTGGATAAAAGCGTCTGCTAAGTGACTAAATGAAAATCAATTAACAGCCTCTTGAAAGTTGCTTCTACTGAACATCACGTCTACATTGGTTTTTGTCTGCTACCTTATTGTTGAGTTAATGGCATTGCAGATGCAAATTAACCTTAACTTAATCTGCATTACCCTGCAATGACAATCTAACACTCACTTAAACTATTGCAGCCCTGATGTTTAATATGATCGGTTATACAGTTCAAGTTAGTTTCAGGGGCGTATTACATATTCCTACAGAAATGAAGGGAAAGCAATGGCTGCCAGGGACGGAAGGAAAAATACACGACCAAATGTTAAGAGTGCACATGATGCGTTTGAAAATGGTCCGCAAAAGTGTAACGTAAACATGATTTGCAGGTAAGGATCTCAAACCTGCAAACACAATGGTATGTATGGTCCTATTTAAGGGTATTTCGGGGCGTTCACATCCATATTGAGACTGCCAGTCTCCAAAGCAATCTAGATTCACGTTTTCCTCACAGGCGATGTCTTGCAGTTGTGCGAATGACTGTTCATTAATCTGGAAGATGCTTTCATCCACAGCGACTTATGCATTTGTTTCTCATTTACATGTATCGAGAGCAAAGTGGTTCAATGTCGTGCTCAAGGAAACCCCCCCATTTTTTACAAAGCAAAAAATTAAACAAGAATGAAAGAGAAACTAAATTAGTTAGAAGTCACAGGCCCGCAGTAAACCCAGCCAGCCAATCATTGCATTTGGACCGAATGCAATGATTGGCTGGGTTACTGCCCCTCTACCTCGCTACCATGGCTACCTGCCCTGCTGCTACATGACCCGCCTACGCGCGAGCACCACCAAGCCGGCTTTCTCAAAAAGGAAGACAGAATTTGAAAAAAGGCTACGACCAAAAAGACTTTGAAGCAAGAGATTCGGACCAGAGTCAATATCAGCGTGCCTTTTCAACGACGGCGACAACTGAGGGACGTCAAGGGGCTGAGAAGGGACACCATGGTCATTTTATTTCTTTTGGACAGGTAAAGTTTAATGATTATTTACTTTTACTTTCGTGAAGTATGCATCACTAGCCAACGTAGCTACCTACTTAGCGTACACCTACATTGTAGCTAACGTTAGCTAACGTGTAGCTCAATTGTGCTTTTTTTTGTAGTTATGAGAATGACGCATCAACCTCCACGCCGTCGAAGTGTGGGTTCATGGGTTTTGGGGGCGTGGCTTTGGAAGGAGCTCTGAAGGGAGGGGCGGGACTTATTTGGTTGGATACTTTGAAAATCTAGCCGTTTCTTGCTAGTTCGTCAAACTTTATCAAGTAATCGGAAAAGAAATACTTTGAGCTTTATTAAAAAGCAATAGTAAATATGAGAAAATGAGACGGGTCTCAATTAAAATTAACAACTAATTGGCTTCCTTTTTTATCACTTAAATTGCATTCAATAATATTATCTGTGAAAAATAATGATAACATGAATGAAGCTCAGGCTTTCACAAACTGACATTGTTTTCTGTGGTTATTTTCACAACTAGCGACCACATTGATTTACGTAACTAGCCATTAAATATAGCCATAATTAACATAATTAGGCTCCAGTCACCCGCGACCCCCAACGGGAACAAGCGGTAGAAAATGACTGACTGACTAACGTAGCCTACATTCTTTACAAGCCTTAAAGTACCTCGTGTCTCCTCCACTTTTTGGACTGGATGCGTAGACTGGCTCCTTTCTGCTGAGATGCTGAAGACGTCGTGCTATTGTGGTGACACAATGCACAGAGTTTTCGTGGACACTTTCAGTCACTTTCTCTGGCCTGTCTCTTCTCTGCGCCACTCACTCTTTTCTCTCTTCCCCGTTTTTGTAATACACACTGTCATACACACCAAAGACGCTCTGAATCTTCTCTGATCACACGCACTGCATAAGCGCGTTGTGCGACAGTAATAATTATCTGTGCAAAACGCAGTGGGCTGCATGTAATTATATGGATTAAACGAAGCTTAAATGAAGATGATTTTTAGTAATCGAGTTACTCGAGGAATCGTTCCAGCTCTAGTATCATGACTCCGCTGATGTGTTGGCTTACATGGATAGCAAGATGTGACGAATTGCCAGTGTGTGTTGGCATTTATGTGAGGAGGTCTGGGTGGATGGTTGGGCATTAAAATGCGTTTGACTTTAAAATCCGAGACTGCAACTTGTATCGCATCCTCTACCAATAGTCAACATCGGCTCCTTTGTTAATTTACTTTCTTTCCAATAGTTACGTAAGAAGATCAATACCACTTTCATGTCTGTACGTTAAGCATGGAGCTGTAGCCGAGTGACTACGAGCCTAGCTTAGCATAAAGACTGGAAGCAAGGGTAAATAACTAGCTCGGCTATTTCTAAAGTTTAAAAACACACCTACCCACACAGACGTGCTGTGCCCAAAAATAAGTCAATTTAACCATGACCACAACTTCCCAAACCTTAACCAACTAGTTTTAGTTGCCTAGACTAGACCTTAACCATAAGGCTGGCATGTCACAAAATGCTTATATGACTCAAAATTTTGAACAGGCATATCTCATACGACATATCATGTGGTGTTGTTAAGGAACGAGAACTAGTACATCTTGGGTGAACAGTGTAGGATTCGTAGCACTTTTTACCCCCAGAAGACTGCATAAAAAAGGACTACAGTTTCTGCACGGGGGCGGCTTGGTGGCAGAGCAGTCGTCCACCAATCGGAAGGTCGCGGTTTGATCCCGGCTAGCCCCAGACATGTGTTGAAGTATCCTTGAGCAAGATACTGAACCCCAAAAATTGCTCCCGAAGCTTCGCCTTCGGTCTATGAGTGTGTAAGTCGCTTTGGATAAAAGAGTCTGCTAAATGACTAAATGTAAATGTACGAAAGAGCCCTCACCAATTTTGATTTCTCCTAACTGGCTTCCCATCAAATTCAGAATCAATACAAGTTTTACCTTTAGAGCGTTGCACGGTCAGGCACCTATATCACCTGTAGGAATCTGAGGTCCTCTGCTCAGGGTTTGTTGGTTATACTGAGACTGTGCTTTTGAGGGTTGTAGCTCCTAAACCTTGGAACTCTCTTCCGTTGGACATAAGATCTGTGGACACTGTGGATGCCTTTAAGACCCATTTGTTTAGACTTGCTTGTTTAGTTTTAATGTCTTACTTTATCCTATTCTTTTTATGTTTTTAGCTTGATGTCTACATTTCATTTACATTTAGCAGACGCTTTTATCCACAGCGAGGAAGACAATGGAAGCAATTATAACAACACAAGGTAACAAAATCATAAGTGCCGCAGAAACTAGTCTGTTTAAAGTCCAGCACAGTATACAAAGCTAAGGATGGGAAGTTTTATTTTTATTTATTTATTTATTTTTATGAAAAGAGATAGAAAGGAATAAGAAGTTTAGTGGTTTTCAGTTAGGTGTTGACGGAAGAGATGTGTTTTCAGGTGCTTTTTAAAGGTGGCTACAGAGTCATTGCTGTTGCTCTGTCTTTTATTTGCTCTTTAAGCACTCTGATGTCTGCTCTTGAAAGGTGCTATATAAATCGTACTTATTCATACAGCTTAGCAGATGTAAATGTAAACACCCTCAAATTAAAGCTCCAAATCAGCACTTTAATATCACAGTGATTGTTTCATTTAAATTTCAACACCCAGGAGTGCAGAGCCAAAACATAACTCTCCTAATACTTGCCGACTACACTGGAGGAGGCTGTGCAGCGACACAGTGGCAGACAGACAGACAGGCTTTAGAGTGTGACCAGGTGTCTGTTTCCGGCATACTCAACATCCACGTGCAGCCTGAGTGCACGATCAAAGGCAGCTTTATAGAGACAGAGGCCCATTAAAATACCAACAACTACTGCAGCAGTCTGGGGGCAAGTACGCAGGCCAACAAGCCCCATTCTCACACACGAACATCATTGAGGGATTCTTTTCGGTGAACTCAGTTTTCCTCCTACCTACCTACCTCTCTTCCTCCTACTCCTCTTCTGTCTTACTCTGCTTTCTGTCTCTCTCTTTCTCATATCCTCCCTCACTGTGCCATCGTCTGGGTCTGCGGCCAGCTTCTATTTTAGCCCTGACCCAGTGGACAGGACTGCGGAAAGGAGCTTAACATTGTGTTCCTCTGCTTTGGTTAACGATGACTGAGTCCTGTATGTGCCTGGTGTGTGTGTGTGTGTGTGTGTGTATGGGAGGGTTGAAAAGCCAAAGGAGAGGCAGAAAGGAGAGGAAGAGCAAAATGTGCATGTGTGCATTCCCCTGTTGCTTGGCTACCTTTGAATTTCCGTTCAGTCTCTCTTTCATCTGTGAACTATTAGCAGTCATCTCAAGCAATCCTTTCTTTACTGCTTCAATCTACACACACACAAAGGTTTGTGGCACTATCTTTGCGGGGACCTGTCACTGACATCCCTAGCCCCTTACCCTAACCTGAACCATCACAACTAATTTCCTAACCCCAACCCTTACCCTAACCCTAACCTAATTCCACCTTAAAACCAAGTCTTAACCCTCAAAAAGCCCTTTAAATGTGTGGGGTCCAGCATGTTGGCCCCACAAAGCTGTTGGGACCCCACAAGTATAGTGGGATCCTGGTTTTTGGACCCCACGAATATAGTAAAACAAGCCCACTCACACACACAGACACACACTGTAGGAGAATGCCAAAGACACCCAATTCAATTGAATTTTATTTGTATAGCCCAATATCACAATTTTGCCTAAAAGGGCTTTACAATCTGTAACATAAGACACCCTCTGTCCTTAGACCCTCGAGCCAAACGTCTGCTGAGGACGGGATGTGACTTTACTGCCAAAGAATGAAGGATTTCAGTGCTTTACTCCTTTGTTTTTAACATTATTTTTGCATTGGTTTAAATACACACCAATCCTTGTAGTTTAAATGAATACTCCAGCAAAACAGTTTTTTAGTAAAAACTCACCGCCAGTGGCTCTGATAAGTTTGTAGCTTCCATTGATTTATCACGGTTACAGTACAATGGATTCCAACAGTGATCTAATTTCCGGGTGGAAAAAAAACAATAAAAACATTAATAGAAACGTTTCAAACCACGCAGGATATTCCACTTCTCCTTTGTCTATTTTATTCCCTGTATTCCAAACATTCATAGTTTAGCCAAAACATGGCTAAATTTCCAGCGAATGTTTGTTGCTAGCAGCTAGCTGTTTACTCTTTTTGTGTATTTAGCCATACTCCTTTCTTTACAATTTTATTGTTATGCAGATGATTCCCAGTTATATCTATCGATCAATCTAGATGAAACTAACCAGCTAGCTATTCTCCAAGCATGCCTTAATTATTGTACTTGGCCCCAAACACCTCCTTTTATTTAAAGATAATTACTCCAGTACCACCGTAAGGAAGCTCGGAGTTATCTTTAATCAGGATTTATCCTTTAACTCCCACGTGAAACAAACGTCAAGGACCGCCTTTTTTCACCTACGCAACATTGTAAAAATCAGGCACATCCTTTCTCAAAATGATGCAGAAAAATTAGTCCATGAATTTGTTACTTCTTGGCCTGATTACTGCAATTCCTTATTATCAGGCAGCCCGAATAAGTCCCTTAAGACTCGCCAGTTGATCCAGAACGCTGCGGCACGTGTACTGACAAGATCTAGGAAAAGAGATCATATTTCTCCAATATTAGTTTCTCTGCACTGGCTCCCTGTAAAATCCAGAACAGAATTTAAAATCCTTCTCCTAACCTACAAAGCACCCCACTGGAACACTGATCTCGCAGAATGCAGAGTTACTTGTGGTTCCTCGAGTCTCCAAAAGTGGAACAGGAGCCAGACCCTTCGGTTATCAGGTTCCTCTGAGCCATCCCTTAGTTATGCTGCTATCGGCCTAGACTGCTGGGAGACTTCCAATGATGCACTGAGCTCCCTACACATCTGTATGCATTCACATGCCATTAATGCACGTTACTAAGTCAACATCTTCTCTCTCCCGTAGTTTTGTGCTTTTTTATCTCTCTCCTTCTGTCGCTTTCAGCAGGTAATTCTGCCTCCGGAACTCCAGAGTCTGGATCTAGGATTGTGGGCCACCTACTAATGCCCGACAACTTTTACAACAGTTATTTTTATTAGTATCATTATCTTATTAATATTAACACTATGTGGGAATGTTATGTTATGTGGGAATTTGCATTGTGCTACTGTATACTCTCTTCCCTCCTTCTCTGTCTCTCGCTCCCTCCACACCCATCCGGATGGCCGCTCACCCTGAGTCTGGTTCTGCTCAAGGTTTCTCCCTCTTAAAAGGAACTCGTTCCTTGCCACTGTCGCAAAGTGCTTGCTCTTGGTGGGATTTGTTGGGTTGCTTTAAATAATATTATAAAGAGTATGGTCTAGACCTGCTCTATAGGAAAATTGCAGTGAGTTGAGTAGTTAATACTCAAAACATAGTTTTTTGGAGGTGTATTCCTATAAGGTGCTCCCTAATCCTAGCACCCTGAACTACAAAGTCTGAACTTCAGAGGTCAGCCTAGACATCGAACCCCATATTCTCAGGCTTACAGCCCTGGCACTGGACCTGCGTGCTCCACATCGCTGTCACTAAAAAAGCACATTTTATCCACTCTGCACATTCATAATGCTACCTTTATGGGATGTGTATGCGTGTGTGTTGTGCGTATGAATGCGTCCTCTTGTGATGCAGGTCTTTATAGCTAATAGCAGCGCCGCTGGGCTTCACGGACATTAAAAAGAGCCTGGTCTGACCACAGGATAAACACAAGCTCATAAAATGCAATGTGTGTGTGTGTGTGTACAGGGGTGCAAGTAGGCCTATATGTATTTGTGTAAAAGAGGGTGCATCTGTGCGTGTGTTTGCAAGTGCATTGGTAGTAGCTGCAGGATATTGCTTTTTCTAAAAGATTGTTTAATGAGAGTCCCAGTAAATTCAACTCCAGAATAATTTGTGTTTGTTTTAGAAGAATGGAGCCACACAAACCTAAAAATAGAAGCATAAATAATCAATATAAGTAATGAATAGATGTGGTGAAGACGTTTGGGAAAGCGAGATGGTATCACATGAGGGGAAGAAGAGGACACTCTTTCAATGGGACATATTCAGTCAGTTCTCTATTAACAGAAAATGAATCAATGGTAAATCTGATTACCACCTCAATTATCAACGTCCAAATATTTTCATGTTAAAGCTTCCCTAATGCAAAGTACTTTGCTCCATTTCATCCTTTATCTATAACTGCTTATCCTTAGAGGGCTGGAGCCGATCCCATTGGGCGAGAGGCAGGGTGCCCAATCACAGGGCTAACACATATACCTTGAGTAACAGTTATTAACTCAGTGCCAGGGTTGAAATTCTTAGTTGGTTAATCTATTAGTGAACTGACAGAAAATAACAACAAAACAGTTTTTTCTGATGCGTTATAGATGAAGCAGTTAGTGGATAATCCCACAACCTGGATCTTATTTTTGTATTTTGTATTATCTCTTGGGCCATCTCTGGGTAATAAATTACCCCTTTTCCACCAAGGCAGAGCTGGTGCTGGTTCAGAGCCAGAGCCTAGTTTCAAATCAGTGTTCATCAGCGGATCGTTTGCTCAGTTGCCTCTTAGGTCTCATTCACCCCTTTTCCACCAGAATGAACCGGGTGCTGGTTCAGAGCAAGTGCTAGTGCCAGAAGGAGTTGGTGCGACAGACGAGCCTTCTGAGAACCGGCTTGTGTTTCCACTGGCTAGAGAGCAGCACAGAGCCAGGTCTCACGTGACTGTATACGTCACATCTTTCCCAGCAACGCTAGCGCGGCAGCGCCAAACACAAACACCATCAACGACCGCGGACGTTGCGTTGCTGTTGATGTTCGCCGTAGTTTGTACAGACGGAGATTACGAGCGAGAGTAACGGTACGTACATAACATTTATTTTTAACAATGACATGTCAACTTTGGCCTCAGCATGTTGCCACCCTCCTAGCATCAACTCTGCTGATAAACGATCAGGTTGCAGTTAAATAAAAATGTATTAAGCGTTGGTGTAAGAAGCAGAAGGGAAAATTGTTCGTCTTGTCGGTAACCCCGCCCCCAGCTGCTGACGTAAGCGGTTCTTACTTCTAGACCAGCAACGAGTTGATGCTACTTAAGAACCACTTTTCCTGGCTCGGAGCTGCTGCTTCGGGTGTGCAAAGACAAAGAACCGATTTGAAACTAGGCTCTGGCTGCGAACCAGCACCAGCTCTGCCTCGGTGGAAAAGGCTTATCACAGACAAACAACCATTCACACACACCTACGGGCAATTTAGGGTTGCCTGTTAACCTGGACTATGGGAAAAAACCCACACACCTAGAGAACATGCAAAATTCACACAGGAGGGCCCAAGCCGGCCGATGGGTTTAAACCCAAAACCGTCTCTCTGTGAGGCGACAGTCCAAACCACTGCACCATCAATTTGGGATCATTTGTGATGAGCATTGTGTATGACATTTAAGAGATTATAGGGCCACATATAGTCAAATATACTGTGTCCAAAACAGATGCACATATGTGACTCTTTTTATAGGACACTGGGTGTCTGCATACACAGATGTGTTCACAAAGGTTTGTCATCACACGGTTGGCACGTATAGCACAATGTGGACACTGACAGATTATGAAAAGAAAATAAATCGATAGATTAATCAATAATGAAAATGATGATTAGCTGAAGCCCTAAACATATTGTATCAAACGTCAATATTCACTGAAATATGTCCCTAAAATCAAGTATTGAACAGGATCAAAAGTTGACATAGAATGCTTGGCAAATTTCCTGGTAACTTGTTCTTTGAGTCCACAGTTGATTGTGTTACGATAATATACACTGATGTATATTCTCCAACTAATTGAGAAAGTATATTTTAGTTTACCAAAACTCAGGTATCGTATTGGTACTGTTATTGAAAAATATACTCTACCCTATTATGCAACAGCCATGGCAAAAAAAAAAAAAAAAAAGACTTCATATCCCCCAGTGAGAGGGAAGGCGAGGTGGATTAGAAATCCAGGGAGGGAACAGAACGAGGGAGAGAGACAGAGTGAAAATAGCTGTCTGGGTCCCCAAAGGTTGGCTAGTTATTATAAAGCCATTGTGGTCGGTGTGTACGTTTCCACAGATCCTTCTGAGTCACGCTCAATAAGCCAGCCCTTATGGGCCTGGCACTGTCAGGACCCAGTGAGGGAGGAGGGATAAGGGTGCGCAGGCACCTGGCTCACATCCTCAACCCACTGCCTCTTCCTCCTCCTCCTTCTCTCAACACACACACTAAACTCTGAAAGAGTACACAGAAAGACGGAAACACTGTCGTCCCATTTACAACCCTCTGCGGGGTGATTCCTGGCCAAACAAGGAAGGAAAAGCCAGGTGGGCGGAAGGGCAGGATGGACAAAATGATGGAGCGGGCAGGCAGAACAAAAGGTGGTTGGATGACTGTGGGCAGGGCACAATGGGGGTAATGATGGGTGGGTGAAATGATGAATACGAGAGAGAAAGTCTGAAAGTAGAAGCGAGAGAGAGCGAGAGAAAGTGAGAGTGTAAGACTTTGAGGGGTGTAATGAGTGGGTCAGTGTTGGGCATGCATGGCCTGAACTGGGATACTGGGTCAATTCATATAACTGCTGCTAAAAATAGGTTTCTCTGTAGCCGAGGTAGGGCTAACACTGCTCAAACGTCTCCTACAGTGCTGGCGCGCTGAAAGCCACACACATACATGCTTGTGACTTCTCCCTCATGATAGTGGACACTGAAAACAATATTCTACCCCAAATCAAGTATCAAAACTTATCCACTGTAGTCTTAAAAAAAAAGTAGCTGTTCAAAGTTGGTACTTTTGTCCTTCATGGAGAGCAGAGACTGCAATCTGGTTTAAATTATGTAGATTACAACAGATTCTAATAGTGACAAGTATTCAGAATGTCAAAGTGTCAGACAATTCCTGTAACTTTCCAAAACCAACAATCCCAAAGCGATTGAGCAGGTGTGTGGAGGCGAGAAAGTATGCAGGATTTCTACCTTTTACTATCGTCCCTCTCTGACAGCAGGCTTTCCGTCATGCCTTTGAGTGTGGCTGTTGTGAACAGCCATAAACACGATTGCCTTCAGACGTGGTCAGACGCGGTTAGTTTTGGAGCGTGCCCCAGGCTTTATCCACTTCTCCACAATCCATCCGTTTGCTCATGCTCAAATAGTCATCATTTCCCCAAAATATGGCTGAATAAAAGCTCGCACAGTTAGCAGCTTAACGACCAACTAAGCCAACATACACATAGTCACAAGTGCCAAATGTGAAGAGCTACAAATGACAGCGGCGTTGCACAGCCATATTTTGGCAGAAAAATTGCTGTTTGCAATAAAACTGAGCATAGTATGTGGAATGGATAGTGAGCAAGCACATTATGCTGCAAGAATGGTTACAGAAGTTTCTATTGTCATTTTGATCCTTTTCTTCGGCTGTGAAAACCATCGGACCACAGTTTCTGTTCTCTATTACCCATTTTCGATGGCAGACACTTTTCCAGGAACCCAGAAACCTTTCTAGGAACTCAGGACACCGCCAAAAGTCCTTGCTCTAAAGTTAGTACTTTCGGGTGGCTTCGCAACTATCGGTGTAACTCTGCAGTACTTCATATCAAGCGCTGGTCTCCCTGATCAAATACATGCCTCACAACTGATTCAGCATCTGTACTGTATTCAATCTTGCCTTTCTGGCATTTCTAATCTCCCTTTCCACCACTGCACAGCTCCTTAATCGAAACATAATCATAGTTCTGCATCAGAGAGTAGAGGACAAAGAACAACCCACTGCATGTAAAATGTACATCCCAAAACAAACCCGTCACTACTTTTTAATCTGCGATCGGTCTGCTTTGCCTGATCTTCGCGGTTCTTCAGAAGCGGTTGTAGCATAAACACACTAAAGGGACCTTTAGTCTCGTTTTTCCACTTCTGCATGCCTCACACAATGACTCTATGTTGTTGTGTCTTTGTGTGTGAAAACCGTTATCGGGCTAGTTTGCCTAATCCTCACAGCTCTTTAGATGTGGTGAAAACACAAACAGGAATGCACAAAAGGGACTTATGTGTAGTTATTATTTTAGTTCCTGTTGATCCTTCATTCCCGGAAACGCCGGTACTTGGTTTAGAAGCCGTGTTAGTTCCCAATTTAATTCGTGGAAAAGGTCCCTCTGAGAGATGAAAATACCAGCTTTTATCAGCCACCTTTCAACAGTTCATGAGTATTTGATAGTAAAAGATTCATCACTTTAAGATACTGAGAAAACGTGTGTATCGTGTGTACAGTTATTCCCCTTTATCCTCTGCTCAGTCCTTCACCCCCCCCCCCCCTTCTTTTCACAGTATTGTCACCGTAGACGGTTCACACGGTCTCCTCTTCTCTGTGTTTCCGGTCATAAATCTCTGCAACACACCGTGAAGTCACAACACCCTGCACCCCCACCGGCGCTCTGAGAAAAGGACTACAAGGGCTGGCACACTGCTGCACGCACACACACACACACACACACACACACACACACAGACACTTAGACCAGAGCTGACACTTTCCTGGTAGCTACTTGTTGATGAAATCCAGGGAAAGACCAAGGAAGAGTCTGATTTTAATAAAAGTAACAATGAAACCACACTTTGGCGACTTCGGGAAAGAGTGAGGTAAGAATCTGAGGGGATTATTTTATTCTGTGTGAGTGTCTGTTATGGCTCGAGTTGGTCTGTGACTCATGGTGCTTGTGGGGGTTTTTTTGGTGACTCATGGGTTTCTCAGAATGGGCTCTAGTTCAGTGGAATCCCTCTGATAAGGCTCCCAACCTCAGAAAATTGGGTGGTGTCTCAGCAAAGCCCCACCACCCCTCCCATCCATCCGCCACCTACCGCGCCATACCCCTCCTCCCTTCAGGTCAGCGCGTCACCCACCCAACGAATTTCAGTTTCCTCGGGTTTTTTTCCTGTCTTGCAAATGAGCAGGCCATGGGTGGCCCGAGTCTGCTGTACCACGGACAAGAAAAACTAGACCAGTGACAGCCTGTTTGTTTTTTTTACCTCACCAACAGCACCCCACACCTACACACCCTCACCAAAACTACCGCCATCAAACAAGCGCCATACATGCACTCCCCTGCCGCCACATCTACCGCGCCACACACACTCCCAGACCACATTCTTACATCCCTACCCCCCACACTCTCCCACACCACACACCCACAAACACACCTGACCAACTTTATTTCCTGTGAGGCATGAGTCAGACGGCTGCAGTGCATTTACCGGAGTAATACATGGTTATTAGCCATTCTGATAATATAGTGTTGATGTGGCTGTCAAGGCAACCCGAGCTGCAAAGAAAAGGGGGATTGTGCATGTGTGGGTGGGTGGGATGAGTCGGTGAAGATTCTTTGGAAGTGTTCAGGCATGTGGTGGGTCTATTAGCATGTCCGCAGGTGTGCGTGTGTGTGTGTGTGTGTGTGAATGAGAGAGAGAGCGAAAAAGAGAGATGAAACAGTAGGGAGAGCCATTCACCTGTTTTTTCTTGTAGAAGCCCTTTCTGTCACAGTTGGGTATGCGGAAGCCTCTCGGGTTGAGCACGTTGCTGATTTTAAGAGTGCTCAGGATGCTCTCCATCTCCCGCCGACACGGCCCCTGGCGACATGGCAAGCACACCGCGATACCAATATTACACACTCGTCCTTGCACAATCACAGACATGAAGAACATGAGGAGTGTTCATGTAATGACAGACGTTTATGGTGAACACCAGAGTCTAACTTTCCACTAAGTAGTTTTAATCATTTTCCCCATACCGTGTGTTCGCACATTTTCTGTATCTACTTGTTCAAATCCTTTAAGCTATATGATGCTTATGTTAAGAGATATACTAAAACCGAGGATGGCCATAATTTTCAGGGCTGCAACATCACATCAAAATTAAATCATCTTTATGTCGTCTTTCTTATCATGCAAAAGTCCCCAGAAGCCTGGTAGTTTTGGAAACTTTGAGATTTTGATGAGGACATGTGAACAGTGCTTGTCTGAGCATCACTGAGTTTGCTGTGATGATCCTACTGTTAGGTCCTGGTTGAGGAGGTTGAAGTCCAAAACTAGACGTGGGCTTTCTGGAAAAAGTGGTACCTTCTCTTGCAAAATGTTTGATCGCATATACTCAAATATTAGTTGTTTAAATGATCGTAGATAACTTAAAAAGGTACCCTGTGGAGTGTTTGACCAGAAATAGCTATGTAGATCAATGTTTTGATGAGCGCTTCCCCATACGGTTTGTATCTTTTGTTTTTCCTGCATCTGCATGAGGCTGCACATGCGTACCACCTACCCAGACTGACAGTGATATTCATTCTTGCCAACAGCGCAGGCCAGGGTGGCCATCCATGTGCCACAGAGAGCCAGTAGTCTATAGGGATTCATACCAACAAATTACTTCAGCAGATGATTTCACTGAGATCTCCCCCTTTACTGGGGGTGCTAATCAGTGGGTGGAGTCTTGGTTTGAAATTTAAAAAAGCCTGCACACCGAGGCCCCCCGTTGGCCTGGGAGTTAAGGCGCTGACCACGAACCGCAACATCCCCAGTTCGTGTCCAGTCATTCCCCATCTCTCTCTCCTGACATCATCATTTCTCGTCACTCAGCTCTCTAATATAAAGTTGCAGACCGCGGTCTCTCCATGGCATGTGGTGTTGATGTCTATCGACAGAGGTTGGTGGCAATTAGAGAAAAAAAACAAGAGATGATAAAAGTACGTAGTAGAAAAGACATCGCCCAAACCAATGCTAACAAACTTGGGAAATGTTTTATGAGATAGAAAATGTATTCAATATGTTTGTTTCTCTGTTCATATGGCCACATGACCGTTGTTTTAAGACAGCCTTGAAAAAAGTGTAAACCTATCCTTTAAGGACATACACAAGGCTATTGAGTATACACCTCCGAGTACCTTAGGTGTTATGAAACATGATATAACTCTAGCAAGTTTTCAACTTCACAGTGCAGTGCATGGATTATGATCCATTTCTGTCAGTTTAAAAAGACAAGACGAAAATACACGAGGCCTCACTGGGCACACGTCACTCCGAACAGTTGTGACAGTAGCTGCGTTTCGTGAAGGCCAAAACCTTGGGAAACAAACCATAACTTGTCCAAATGTAAATTGTTTATACAAAGTACACTAAACTACCAAGCAATTGAGCAAGAAAGCTAACTAGCTAATGTATATTTTCGAAAGGCCAACACTATTGGTTTCATATCTGAAATTGTAGAATCTGCATTGCTGCTAGCTAGTGAGCTAACTAGCAAGCAAACAACAAAGCAATGGTTTTAAGCCACTCAATGACAGACCCCCCCCCCCCAAGTCTGCGATGTGTGTTCAGGTGATTTCTGTTTTTGAACGACCAAATTTATTAATTTCACATTTGAATTTGTCCAAAGGTAAATATTGTGTACAAAATACAAGGAAGCTAGAACACTAACGAGCTGCTAAAAACTGCTTGAGCGTCTCGATGGCAGACTCTCTTCCTCTCCCTCGGTACGAGATCGTTCCTTTGTCCAGAGCAAAATATTGTGGACAAAATACGAAGTAGGCAGAGCTACCTTAGAGATAGCTAAGTTTTCAGCCACTCAATGACAATGAGATATATCTATATATATATATATATATCAGTCGCATCTTTGTTTCCGCCTCTTTCGCCCGACCAGTTTCTACCTTCTAAAGCCAGTTAGGGGAAATCAACGTGAGTTTCCAAGAAAGCGTTGCAGGAATGAGTCCTAAAACCCGGATATCTGTTAGCATTTTAGCACTTCGGGTTCCCCCGTCTCGCAGTCAATGTGTTTTTTGAACGGGTTTTTGGTTAGATGCCTGAAATAAGGTCCGTGGTTAACACAAGCTTAAGAGATTTTTTACGTTTTGTTGTACGGCATAAAATTATGTCAGTAAATACCTCTTACATTTTGAAGCTTTTATGGGTCTTAAAAAAAAAAAAAAAAGGCGGTCGCTAACAAGCAGCTAATTGAGACTACAGAGGGGGACGGGGTCGTTAAATGTCATCACGCCGAACACGAAAACTCATCTGCTCAGTAGTCCGCCTTTAAACCGGTAAACCCACTTTGTACATTACACTTATTTAATTTAAATTTATACCCACTTTGTAGGTACCTGTATTATAGTGTAGTATATTATTGCTTTTTGCCTTTCTTAGTACTTCCATTCTTGTGTGCACTGACGTGACAGTGAGCTGCTGTTACAAAGAGTTTCCCCTCGGGGATTAATAAAGTATTTCTGATTCTGATTCTGATTAGAAGCCTCGTTGTGCGGAAAGGCTAAGAGGAAAGGCTTTTTGTAGAAGAGGTAAGCGCATGAAATCACATAATAAGTTGGAAGCTTAAGGGTGGTGACATTAAAGTCCTGCGACAACAGGGTTTATAGCCTAACGTTAGCTTCTTACTTCTGGCGATCGCATTCTTGCTTCAAATATCCTAACAGTGAAGATTATCTTGGTGAGCAAAATGTGTAAGGGTCATAAACTTTTGTTTGTCACAGAGCTTATTTTCTGCAATCACCCAAAATCCAATGTAAATGTCCCATTGGTTTTTGTCGAGGGAACCAGAGTGATTGCTACAAAAATACGTCATCCCTGCAATGCTCTATGTGCACCTATGGACGTTCAGCAAAGGGTGGGGGGAGGGTTTCCCAGAAGGATGCCTCATGGTGGGGAGACATGCTTCCACAAAGTACCAGTTTTAAAACAAAATCACCCACCAGCAAAATTACATTAACATTCTTAAGTTCTCATAGAATATTTAGGAGTAAATATTTGACTTTTTGAAGGGATCCACACATTTACAGAGGCACTTGAATGTGACTGGCGTCCAACTTGGTAATCCGGAACGCCGTGTTTTCTGACAGTTTTTTCAAATTTTATCCTAAACAATTGGCCCAAAATGAGACCTGCCCCCGGCGACAGAAAAGCCAATCAGGCGTATCGGTCAACGCATTGATATCTTAGGTGACTTTTACTGTGCTAAGTGTCCGGAACACAGTGAGTCTAAGCTATGTTTGGTCCATGACATTTTAAAAATTTGGCTGTCAGAGTACATGACAGCATTTTTTTTTATATAAAGCAGATCATTTTTTAATTTAATTTATTTGTAATGGGCCATGGAAAGTATTAAACAGAAATGTTGCTATTTGATGTATTGGACCATAGTTAGCTTAAAGCTAATTTTCATCTGCAGCCATAGTGGGGTCACGGTCAACGGTCTTTATGAACCTCTGGCATTACTGTTTTTGCACCCAAATGGCAACACTGTTACACTTCTATCAGAAATCGCATTGTCTCTGGGTGTGACTTACATACTCAGTCTCCCTCTTGTTCTCCAGGGAGAAGTTGTGCATGTCCATATTGGCTCCCCCGGACACTGATTCCACCTTGTAACTCTGAGTCTTCCTGTTCTGCTCTTTCTGGATCAGTTTGTTGTGCAGCGGAGGCCTGGTGTCCATCGAGCCACGACTGTGCCCGCCCTTCACAGTCGCCACACCAGGTAACACCGTCATCGTTGCGGTCACGTTGGCACGGCCTTCTTCTACCTGATTTCCGGCGCTCTCTGTATGGGTAAAGGTAAGTCATCAGTTTTCAAATGTTTCAGACTTTTTGAACGACGCTGAAGTTTGAGCAATTCGTAGCTTCCGATTCAGAGGCTATGGGGAAAGATAAATCATGAAATTTAGTGGTTGATTCACTTTTTCCTCCACTTATAGGTGTGAAAGATTGTTAAGCTATTTCATTAAATAGCTGTTGTTTAAAACCCACTTACAGATTTGCGAAACCTTCATATTTTTTTTTTTTAAACAGAAAAGGTTAATTTTCTGCATTGAGACTACATAAGTAGTCCTGGTTTAACAAGTGTAAGTACGGTGGTTAGACCTGATCTTATGTGGTCTTGATTTTTCATCGATAAATAAAAGGCTTCACAAATTCCAAACAGCCTTAAGGCTTTTATAACATCCCATAATTTTTCACAACTCTATGCGGTGCGAATCGTGAGAATCAGCTCCTAAATATCACAATTTATTTTTTCCTTAACCTCAGAATCGGAAGGGAAGAATCGGAAACTAACTTCAGCGTCATGGAGCTGTTTTAGTTTACAATTCTGATCAAACATGTAGGCTAATACAGGGTTATGAATGCCTGCTTCTCTTAATCCGACAGAGGATTCTCGACTGTCTAAGAGAGGCCTGTTTAAAAAGAGACAAAATAAGGTTAGCTCATTGCCTTGTGGGCTGTTTGGAGCCAGAGATGAAGCCAAGTAATAAACAGAAACATGACGATTTCATATCCACAAATTTCCACAGCGTACAGACCGAGAGATACAGCCACAGAGAGGAACTGAGTGTAAACAAGACTTTTTAAGGAGGCTGTGAAGAATAAAATGCTGTGTGGGTGTTTATATGTGTGTAGGGTGAGGAATAGGGGATTGGGGCTAAAAGAGGAGGAGGTTAGGGCAGTAAGAGTTAAAGTGGGAGATGAGGGAGCAGATATATTAATAGCCCGTGGTGCTGTCAAAGACTCCTGTCAAATCGTTAAAGACAGAGCGGGCACCATCTGACCGAGAGGAACAGAGGAGGGGGCTCAAAACACTCATCCTTAATACCTTTAGGAGAGGACCAAATGACCCGCCAAATGCCACCCGGTTGGCCACACCACCACAAGGCCACAGACGGAGTAACCAACTGAGGTCCCAAAGAGGCAGAGGGACGATGGGAACACACATGCAGCGGCTCACACACACACACACACACACACACACACACACACCCAAACGCAGTTATAAACCGTTAACTCAAAGCAGATTTTGTGTTGGAGCTGTGGTGAGGGCGGCGGACGGGCATGTAGGGGTGTAGCTCGTGTGGGCCGGCAGGCTGGCAGCCCACCCTTTCCCCGTGACTACCTGATCAATTAGTGACGTGGTGAGGCTCCAAAAGTCTCCCAGGCTCGCCCAGAGCTTTCAATAACAACATGGATGTCAACAACAGCGTCAACTGGAACAAAACGGAGTCAGAAGGCAACAGATGCTCTTTAACTTGTTCCTGAACTCTGCAAACATGCCCATAAATGTCCACGACCAAGTAAGTATAGGCTACAAAAATATAGAGCCCTGTTTAAGATTCCTGCAAGCATTAATCGTTATTGTCAATATAAACTTTTATATTACGTTTCAAGGAGGTCTGGGGCGTTTTAGATAAACACATTACGCAATTTGTTTGTATAATGGCACAGGGGTAAACAGCACAAGCTGCGGTGAGGAGAGCGTGTTAATGTCTGGGACGAGAGGCTGCTCTGGAGCTGGAGACTGATGGCGGTGGAAACCATACGTACTCTGACCAACAGGGGTGCTCGGAATCACCCCCCCCCCCCCCCCCCCCCCCCCCCCCCCACCAAAACAGAAAAAAACAAAAAAAAAAAACCGCCCACATGCTCCCCACATTAACATCTCCCCAGCAAAACCCAACACCGCGGCCCTACT
>CM022489.1:3276454-3295386 GCA_011952105.1 Coreoperca whiteheadi | reverse complement strand
TCCTCCTCCTCCTCTGAGCCAACCTCCAACAAGCATCCAGACCCCCTGCACCTTCACTGCTGTATGCCCCCCCCCAACAGGATTTGAAATTATTAGAAAGAAAATGTTCAGATTCTGCAGGCTCAGCATCGCCCCCCCCTTTCCGGCATATCCTCTTGTTCTGCAATAACAAACACGAGAGGGGGGTACACACTGAGAAAATAAAGCAATCAGTATCGGCCATTGTGTGATTTCCACCACAGAAGCAGAACAAGTGTTGAGACTACATTATGAAAAACAAGCAGAGGGTAAGGAAACACCCCCGGAATGGCAAGAAACTTCTCCTGCTAAGATTAGTTCTCTTATTACTTTACTGTTTTTTCCTCTTCCTGCATTTTTTCATGTCTGAAATATTAAGCTTCTAACCTTTGGCTTGTTTATTGTCTCCCCGTCGGTCCAGGTGATTTACCTAAAGCACCCTTACCGTTGTAACTAATTCAGCAAAAAGACACTTTTGGGAAACTGTGCCCTCTTTGTGTGGTCACAGTACAATCACAGTTTATTTAGTCATACCGCAAAGGGGACAGGGTTCATCATTATGCGCTGTTATTGTTTCCCTGGCTGAAGATAGCTGCTAAATCGGGCCTTCAGACAGTATATAAAGAGCCTAAATGGATATGACATTCTCAAGTTGTATGACATTTTTGCTTGATCAGATATCATGCAATGCAGAAGAGATAGCGTGTGATATATACGTCAACCAATCAGGACACGACACAACATTCACCTTGCCCTGCACATCCACCGGGGTCCTCCGGATTTCATGAGTCAGAACAGAGTGTGTTGTAATTTGCCTCAGGACAATTTCGGTGTAATAAAAAGATAAAAAGAAATCAAACAGCTGCCGGCACAACCCTGCGTTTCCAAAACCATGTGTCCAACTTCTCTGTTTGCCGGCTCAGCGAACTGCAATAAGAGACGCTATTTGTCTTACTCAGTGATCTTGTCATCATCTTGCGTATGCACCTTTGCCTTTCACCCTCTCTGTCTTCTCCGCCTCAAGGAAACTGATATTCCCTCATTATTAATCTCTCAGTCGTTACAGCGTCTCTGTCTCAGTCAACATTCCTCTGCGTTACGTTCCCACAGTGCAGCACATTTCAGGCCGTAAATCGTTAATTGGAAACCAAACGTCGGTGACGGTCCTCAGCAACACTGGCACTATGCACTTCATAATTTGAGGTTTTGTGGGAACAAAAGGATCTGCACAGATTTATTTGTTTCCTTCCTCCACATGTGATTCGAGCAGCAAATTGTCCTGCTGTCCACATATGCTAGCACACGCTGCACTCGCTGACCATGTTGTGACCTGCATATCACTTCATACAAAAAAAAACAACAGACATTGTACATGCTCCGCACCATGGATCATGTTGACAGCACTCCTATTTAGTGTTTTGTCAGTTGGACGACGTTCAAGTTCATCACAGTGTGCTACAGTTGGTCTACAGTATGCTTAAGGTGGATCTGTCTTTGGTGTTTTTCACCAACAGAGTAACAGTTATTAACTCAGTGCCAGGGTTGAAATTCTTAGTTGGTTAATCTATTAGTGAACTGACAGAAAATTACTGCCGGTTCGCAGCCAGAGCCTAGTTTCAAATCGGTTCTTTGTCTTTGCACACCCAAAGCAGCAGCTCCGAGCCAGGAAAAGTGGTTCTTAAGTAGCATCAACTCGTTGCTGGTCTAGAAGTAAGAACCGCTTACGTCAGCAGCTGGGGGCGGGGTTACCGACAAGACGAACAATTTTCCCTTCTGCTTCTTACACCAACGCTTAATACATTTTTATTTAACTGCAACGTGATCGTTTATCAGCAGAGTTGATGCTAGGAGGGTGGCAACATGCTGAGGCCAAAGTTGACATGTCATTGTTAAAAATAAATGTTATGTACGTACCGTTACTCTCGCTCGTAATCTCCGTCTGTGCAAACTATGGCGAACATCAATAGCAACGCAGCCTCCGCGATCGTTGATGCTGCCTGTGTTTAGCGCTGCTGTGCTATACAGTCACGTGAGACCTGGCTCTGTGCTGCTCTGTAGCCAGTGGAAACACAAGCCGGTTCTCAGAAGGCTCGTCTGCCGCACCAACTCCTTCTGGCACTAGCACTTGCTCTGAACCAGCACCCGGTTCATTCTGGTGGAAAAGGGGTGAATGAGACCTAAGAGGCAACTGAGCAAACGATCCGCTGATGAACACTGTGACACGGGGTTGTATAAGCTCAAGAAAAAAGCCAGTAAGTGGACATTGACTTACATTTTTTTTTGTCAAATTGTTGTTTCCGAGGTCAAGAATTAATTGTCCTACCCTTCATTTCTTTCAGTTATGATAAGTAATGGCAAAAGGAAGTTCGATGGCGCAAGAAACTCGGGCACCCAGACGATCAGACAAGGTTGTAAAAAAGTCAGCAGTTTAGCCAGATTATCTAAATCACTTCATCTGGACGTAAAACTGGAAGTGAGCACATCCGAAAAGTCTAAATAAACCCCTCATTGGTTACTACGGTAACTACGGTAGTAGTAGTCAGAGATGAAGTGGCTCTGCAAACTCTGGTGGATGTTCACAACGGACAATTTGAGTAATACATTTAGCCTGTGTCTCTTCTGTCAAATAGGTTTTAGTAACCAGGGGGTTTGGTTACAGACCGGTCCAAACTGTCTGACTGCTCGCTATGATGAAAATGAAAGTTCCAACTCCAAAAATGTAATCTGGCCATGTCTAACTTTGTGAAGTGGAATTCAAATGACAGAGGAAAGCAGAGCAAATGATTAACATGTATCCAAGCTTTTCCTTTTTACACTCTTCAACAAGGTTTTTAAAATTACTCGGCTGCCTCCTCACGTTTTCTTTTGCAGACATGTTCTTACAGGATCCAGCACATTCCAAGGGGCTGACAGATTTGAAATTAATTGAGCATTTTTTTAAGCAGCCAAACAAAGGCCTTTCTTATCAACAGAATCAACATCTTTATGGCACAGACTAAATGTTTTAAGATAGTCAGCCTTGTGTCGCATTGCTTTTATTGTGCTGCACAGCCATTTTCAATTTTGACTCCCCCCCCCCCACACTTACACACACTTACACACACACAGTTCGGTTGCTTTCCTATCAGGAGAATGATTAAAATGTAATTTTCTTGAATGATGTTGACTGTGGCTCACGGGGGAAAAAGCATAAATAAAGTGTACTGCCAGCTTCGTGTTGAGGAAAATAATTTGGTGCTCCTTAACTCAGCCGGGGTGCTGACAGCGAAGACAGGCCTCGTCCGTCACGGGGGAACATGAAGATCGGCTAATGAAGCGGGGTTTTCTTTCTGCAGGCTGATAATTGCATCTGGGATGTTTTGGATCCTTTTAGCGACAAAACTGTACAGCATGTCGTAAAATGCAGTTAAAAAAACCCTGGCATTTGTTTAATGGATGTCGGAAATCTGCTGTCTCCGAATTGACATCTAGCATTACCACCTAATGCTTCCAACTGTTTGTTTTTCTACATTAGTAGAGCAAAGAAGATGGGATATGTAGGATGCCAACTTGCGTGGTAGACATCTGCCTTTGTTAACCGCCATACTCAGACCCCATCAATTTGTTCGGAGGTTAGGACTGACAGTTGAGTCGTTTTCCAGAAAGTTCAAAGCCTCTGGTTGTTGTTGTAACTCTATCTTGGAATACTTAGAATTTCCCTTTCTGTGGATGGGAGGCAGGTAAATAACTGTGTCGATACAGCCCTGTTTAGTTTTTATGTTTTCCAACTTGGATAATCCTGAGAGTTTCCACATTTTCCACAACCACCGTCATAGTGACTTGGGTATGTACTTCCTTGGAAAGCACAGGGCTGACTTGTGAGTAAATGTTTTAGAAATAATAAGTGTTTTCATTATAACATCTGAGACTCATATAACACGAGTTGTCACCCTTTTTCTAGAGATAATGGTGCAGCTTTTATTGATCTCTTAAATTCCACGCACGCTTTTGAAACCAGCCGTCCTTTATTGATTGCTGTATTGGGGGTTGCTCAGGAATGAGCTCTTCCGGTTATATCTGCTTTCAATAAAATTGGTGGAATGAACATGGCCCGGCCGCGCTCTGTCACTGTCTGCATGACATGGTTAGACAAACATCTGGAGGCAAGAAGAGGAAGACAAAAAGAGGAATGTGTAGGGCTCGAAGGGTGAAGAGAGAGCCAAAGAAAGTGAACTAGCTGTGTGGTTTTTAATCAAGGCAGCGGCATGTGGGAGCAAAGAGAAGCAAAGAGGTCAGGGTTCGAGCATGTGTTATGATGTGTTCGTGGAGACGTGTGCGCCGTTTGTTTGGGCTGCAGTTGGGCGTGGCAGCTCTCAGCAGGAGGTCTGAGTCCTGCCCAGCAGAGGCTCTCTCTAATTGGTCAAACAGGCAGTGTGGCACCTTGGATTGAACTCATGCCTGGAGGCCAGGTACGGCATACTTAGCAGCATACTGAGGAAAGATCATATGCTCGCAGTCATCGACTGTCTTTAGGTCAGCAGTCCTCCCGTGGCTTGCCGGGCGGAGGAGGAGGCTGCTATGGGAAGGCGATACAAGGCTAGACAATCTCGCCTGGCGCTCTCAGGTTGACCAACTCAAGTGACACTTTCCTGAGAGTGTGCCAATTCCAGGCTGCTAAGAGGATCAGTTTCCCCTTCCTGTCCTGACACACATACCCAGCTAGCGCCACTCAGAAGTCTTCAGGCCCGCCTCTCACCCGGCACAGACGCTTCAAACACTCTTCCCAAAAGCCCGCAGCATGAACGCGGATCAGAGAGTGATTCGCTGCAAAGACAAAGTCCTCACTAAGAGGATTGAGATCTTAAACCCAACTCTCACAAAGTCTAACTTGTAACCACAGGTAGGCAGCAGGCAAAGGTCAGCCGTACAGTTCATACAAGAGTAGCATAGAAAGGACTTTGGAGGGAATGCATTGGGATTGAGATTAAAAAGACTGTATGAGGAAGAAGAAAAGCATGACACAGTGGGGTGGGGGGGGCACTCAGATCTTGGAGTGGCGAGGCTTGCGTGTGTTCCAAGTCAATAGATAGTTTCGAAGAATCTGTGAATGCACGCTTGGGAGAGAGGGTTGAAGGGAGGAATGAAGCCCTTTACTAAAAGAGGTCATTCACCCAAATAAATAAACAATTAATATTAAAAAAAACAAACATATTTTCTCACTCCCTTTTAATGATGTCTAGCAATGCAATGCTGTCAGGTGTCACAAGAAATATGTTTTCAGTAGTCAGTATAGGTCCAATGAAAACGGTCACATTTGAGGCACATTTAAGTTTTTAAAAACCACAAATGAAATCCCATTCACCTCCACTGTATTGGTGTAGTGACATACATCTCACAGACAGGCGAGCTATAGACCTGAGAGTTCGACTTGAGTCAGACTTAAAGCTCCTCTAATTAATATTTTTTGTATTAACAATGGATGAAAATGCTACGTCTAATGTGAAAGGCGTCGGCCCTTAGTGAGTGCGAATTATTGCGTGACTCTGCTTTACCCCTCAGCTCTGTGGAGCGTCTCAGAATCCCTGAGCTCTGTTTTGGTTTTATGGCCCGCTGCTTTACTGTTTTGGTTCACCCTCGCTGCTCCCGTCGGCATTGTTTCAAGCTATTCAATGAAAAAGGGTCTGAAAAGCAAACTATACGTAAAGTCCTGGGGAAAAAAACAGACAGCACCAGCCAGGCCTTGCATATCTACACGCCTTGAGTATTTAATTATCAGGCCTTTATGCACTGAAAGGACTTGATAGAAATGTTCAAATGTTGTGACTTTACTTCGACTCGATTGCCAAGTACTTGATATTTGACTTTTAGTCGCCCCAAAGGACTTAAAAACAGCTCTGCAAAAGAATATCTCAATAAGTCTCAATAATATTTTGGCACTTGGGTAAACTGACCCTTTCAAATGTTATAGCAGGGAGGTGATGAACAGCAAAGGGAGGTTATGCTTAACAACCTTTCTCTCTTTCTACCTGATAAAGGGACAGGTGGTAGCGCCGCAGAGAGTGCTGCCAAAAAGGCCAGAGTACAGCCCATTAGGTATGAATGTAACCCCCGTATATCTTATATAACACATGTTGGAGCCTGTCCCTGAGATTGAGCCAGAGTGTGCGACAGACTGGGCTAAAAGGCAGCATGTCCCGCACACCAGCAGCAGAGTGGCTGTGGCTGAACCCTGCCGCCTGCTAAACCTGCGTGCCTGACGTGCTGTTTGGATTGCGGGTGACGGATTGGGTCGTGATGTGGAGCCCTTCCACCACAACGTCTCTTAGCTGCTGCACTCAGGCGGCTAACAGCTGCTCTGAGCAGCACCCAGCTGTGGCCTAATGGATGGCTTCCCTGTTGGACATGTGGAGAGGCTGACAGGCTGTATAGGAAAATATAGGTGTGGCCATTATGTTAGTCATATAAGACGGTGTGAGGAGCAACCTCTCGGACCCCTAATTTATCAGATTCTGCTATTAAAGCAATATTCGACCAACAACATACAGTATGTCATGAACAGAGCTTCAGCTAAGATTTTCCTTACCTATTTGTTAAATTGAATCTATAAAATGTAAATGGTGGATGCCCATAGCAAGTTCCAAGAGCCTAAGATGATCTTTCAATTGCTTGTTTTATCCATCTAACCGCACAAATCTGAAAGTTATTCAATGCACATTGGTACAAAGCATACCAGCAGAAACTGTCATTCCTGCAGCATAATCCAGTTTTTCGCCATCTCTCTGTATGCCCAGTCGATTCCATATACTTAGATTTTAGCCAAAATATGGCAAAAATGGCACAGCTTCTGCTTTGTCACCACATACTGTACACCACATACTGTACAACAAATGGACGTCGTGTCCAAGACGTCATCCATAGGTTTTTTGAGAGCCGCTGGCTCCAGGCGTGGCCATCTTCGCCGTGCCTGACTCCGGCTAATCCAAAAATGGGCAAAGAGGTGGAGCTGAAGCCTGGCTGATGAAACCTCGTAGCGGCGAGCCACCTGAGAGGGCACTCAAAGCGGCCACGTCCTTAATTATACATAACTTTAAGCCTTAATGTAATTTAAACGGCTGAGTTGTATAAAAATTCACCCCACCCTCACAGTTGTCATGAAGGAGGAAATTAGCTAAGGAGACCAAAAACTTAAACGCGTTTGCTTCTGCTGTAAAGTTGGGTTTTTTAACATGGGACTCTGTGGGGATTGACTCGCTGTTGGAGCCTCAAGTGGCCATTAGAGGGACTGCAGCTTCTGACACTTCCACATTGGCTATATATCAGCCCTGGAAGTTGCCGCTTGTTTGTCGCTAGAAAGGTTACCCATTTATCTCTGTTGGTTACAACTATGATGCCTTACTTTAGCTGAAAAATATTAGTGTTTGGAACATACTAAATGGACAAAGAAGGATGATGCTGTGGTTTTTAAAGGTTTCCATGTACATGGTGGTACTGTTATTTTGCCATGAAATTGGAATGCCTCTTGAATCCATCGTAACTGCTGTCAGCTGCTGTAACTGTCGTCCTCAGAGCGATGAGCCACAAACGTTTCACAGACACCTTTTGGTGAGTGTTTAATACCCGTTTTCAGTAAATGATTCCTATAAATGACCAAATGTGCTGTATGTGTGTGCTTACTGTATATCCATACTAACACATGTGTCACTGTGCTGCTCGCATCAGCGATTCTGTAAAGGGCATGTCAGAGTGTTTGAGTAAAGAGAGAGAGCGGGTGGGGGGTGGGGGCAATTAATGGTTCCCCCCTCTTATTGCTTAACAGAGAAGCAGAGTGAGGCAGCAGTGGTGGGGGTGGGGTTGGCGGTGGCGTGGGGCATGGGGGGGGCAGTAAAGTAGGTTGGTAAAGTAAATAAACCGTACTCCTCTGTCAGCAGTGGCAAAAGAGATAAGAATGACAATCTAATCTCACTCCAGCTTTTAAATCTGTCTCCCCCTGCGAGACCTTGAGAACAACACTTTTCCCATCAGACGGCAGATTAATCTCATGTAACTCATACATGGTCACATCCCGGTACCCTCGCAGTGCTGGGAAGGCTGTGTGGGAGTCCGGCGGCAGAGGGATGACGGGGCGGAAGGGCTCAGTGCATGCATCATATCATCTGATTTGTGGGGAGTGTGTGTGTGTGTGTGTGTGTGTGTGTGTGTGTGTGTGTGTGTGGGGCGGCAATAATAAACATGCCAGGAGTGAGAGCAACATCACCGTCTGGGCCAAGAACTCTCTGAAGAGCTGCCTCCTCTAGGTCGTGCTTCCATGCCACCCGCTCTGCATTACAAGGCTGCGGAGCTGCTGACGAGGACGTTTGTAGGCCGGTGTTCACGCAAACCTTGTGTGTGGGGACGAGAAGAGAAACGGAACAGATTTCTGATGGAGACATCAGTGCAGACAGATCAATGAACTGCTTCTCATTAGATTACAGTGAGACAAAAGAATGAACCTGTGCAGGTTATAGGACTTGGAGTTGTAGCAAAACCATCGGTGCAAAGACACTGCGGAGAAAGCATGACAATAAAAGCTATTACAAAAACAAAACAGTTGCCAACAATGCCGTAGACTAAACTATCCAATGCAGGGCAGAAATACTGAAGTGCTTGTGTTGTAGACTTTTCAAATCCCTCAAATTGTACTTGCCACGGGGGGATTGACATGATCTTGTTTAGCCCACTTGGCAGTTTGTCGTTAGAGTAAATCTGATGTCACATTTATGGAGACTTTATGGAGCTTTTTGGCCTGATTGGTGGGCTGCCTCTTGTGCTGTTGAAAGTGAGCTGATGTAACGGACAGTGCTATGCCCAGTCATGCTGACATTCCACCTGAAAGACGGGACATTAGTATCCACTCTCAGTACCAAAATTCCATGTTCCATGCACAAAAACAGTGGAAAGCAGCCCCACACGCATTTTTCGCCTCATTGAAAGCCACTGTTTGTTGATCCGACAAGCACTTAATTTAAAAGCCCTCGTGGCTTCACGGGAACACCTCTGTTTGTTCTTTCCTGCTGTGTCTTTAACAAAACAGGTCCCAGACACAGCTCAAAAATGAGTGAAAATGTATTGGCCTCTGGGGACAGCAAACACACCATGAGCAGCTACTCTGTCAGAAATGCAACAGACAAAGAGCAACGTGCAACGTGCACGTCTTTTACCAGAAGCACCCGCAAAAACTGTGGGCTGAGAGAATTCATCATATCATGTCGTCATAATACAACAAAGACAAAAGACAGTCAACGGTGTTGTGTTACGCAGTAATACTGAAGTCAGCTGTCACCTTCCACGTTATGTGAAATGTGCATATTCTCTGGCTTCTGGCTTCACGTCCAGTATGTGCCTGCATTCAATCTAAGCAATTTACTAAAACTAAGTAAGTAAGACCCTGGATGCACTGGATCATCCGTAAAATGTCATGATTACAAACGCCCTTGCAGCTGAGGCGACACAGGGATAACCACTTTGCAGCAGGAAAACCCGGGTGCTTCTTTTCGACCTGAACAACTTGCACATGTCAGATTCATATTTCCTGAGCATATAGTCTAATGTATTTTTGCCACGACCGCCTGCGAAATTCCTCATGTGAACTTTATTTCTGACACAAAATATTTGGGAGCTACTTGACATAATGAAGAAGAGGAAGCGAGTGAGAGCGAGAGAGGGAAGAAAAACGCACGCTGTCATGCACACACATGCACACACATACGTATCCTTTCTTGGAAAGCCACAAGTTTCTAATTATATCCTGGGTTTCAAATAAAAAGCGTTTACAGCCAATTCGTTTGTGTAAATGCCATTCCTGTCTGTGTGCTGAGATGTAACCATTTCTACCCCCAGAGACAATAAATAGTTTATTGCTTTTATTTGTCGTGGCTTTATGATGTACTGCCAAGCCCTCTAAAGAATAGAGAAAAAAAGCATATTTTCCCACTAATGACTGTGTGTGATTTATAGAGTCTGTCTTTGACATGGGGGTGTCTGTGCTTTCAAGCCGAGCATAATTAAACCTCTGGAGCTGCACAAAACACATTCGACAGAAACGCAGTACTTCCCAGAGAGACTCTGCAGCGCCGTTTGGGTACGATGCTGAACAGTCGGCGCATGAGAAAAAAAACCGCCTGCAAACACATGCGCGGAGCCGTGCACCCACACAGAGGTCAATGATATCTGAAACAAACATAATGATTGGCTTTGACACACTTTCAGAATCCGATACAAGGGGAGAAGAAAGAGCATATAGATTGGCTCAGTGGGGATCCAAAGAGTTAGTCAAGCATGAGCTGTTCCCTGCCGAGCGGAGAAAGAGCGGATTCCCCTCCCTCCTTCGTCCTCGCTGACCCTGAATGCTCACTGAGTGATTTTAACAGGTCACAAAGTAGCAGGAGTTCACACTTTTTTTTGACGCCCCTCACCCTGTCTCTCTCCTCCTCCCCTTCTATGCTTCTCCCTGTCTCTCTTTGCCTTTGTCTGTCTCTCTTCCCCCTCTCTGCGTGGATGAGACGAGTGAGCTGAGACGTTTCTGTTTTGGGTCCCCGTCAAGTGATTTCTAATGACACACTGCTCCCGTCCCCACAACATGTATTTTAGAGTGAATGAATCAGGCAGTACATGGCCTCATTAAGTTGAAAGTGCCGCTCTCTGCCCCAGAAGTACATGGTGCTTCGGAGCCGGGCCGTTCGCACCGGGAGGCAGCAACGCCAACATCACACGCATGCAAATAGAGTTTGTCTGTGTGTGTGTGTGTGTGTGTGTGTGTGTGTGTGTGTTTGGTGGTGTACTCACTGCGGAGGCTGGAAGTGTGTGGGTGTATTGAGCAATATGGTAAATGAACCGAGTAGTAACACGGATTTTCACTTTATATCCACATTCGTTTAAGGGATGCATTCAGGAGCTCAAACACTTTGCAGACTAAAGCTCCCAGTTCAAAACCAAAGCAACGTGCCGTGATTTGATTTGGGCCCGGTACACCAAGGCCGTGGAGCGTCTGTGGCCGTCGACCATCACTTGAAGGTCTGTCGATTTTGGCTATAGGTGGCGCCTTACATGGGTGTTTGGCTGGTGACCTGGCCGAGAGAGAGAGGTGTCTGGTTTGATGATTTACTCGTTTGGTGTGGTTTCTATTTTTGTCCTCCAACTTTGGAATTTCTTTTTACACAAGCAAAAAGACAATGTGCTGAAAATACCACTTTTTGGGAAAACGTTTCATAATGTCGCGAAGACAGACAGGCACAGAACGTGCGGTCGTATCAGCAGTCAGCTGGCATTGGCTGCAGCGTCTTCACATGCAGCTTTTAACGGAACACATGAGACGTTCGATCTGCTTTTGGTCAACGTTTTCAGCACCTCATCTTTGACTTGTGTCGCAGCCCTTGCAGGGACCCAACGATTGTCATATTAAAAGGACAATTTCAGGTTTTTTATTGCAGATCTATTTTTTGTTGCTGTTGATAACATTTTACATATTTACTTGTAAAGTGGAATTGTGGTTCTCCAAATACACATGTAAACACCTTGACCGCGTTTCACTCACGATATATCTGCATAACCACGACCTGAAACGCATTTTTACACTTCAAGTCTATTTTCTTTCGTTTTACGCGCGTAACTACAGTCATTGTGTGTTGGGCTCTGATCCCTACCAAAACGCGGATGACCTTCACTCAATACTGATCTTGAACACATCCTGTCTGGACACATACAGAGGACCGAAAAGCTGGAGATAAACAATACATCAGGTCTGCTGACTGACACATATGTCTAAATGTGATAAAACATTGTGCAATGTTGTGCAAGAAACCACAAATTCAGCAGAGCCAGGATGTAATAAAAAGGCGTTTCGCGTCACCCAGGCACAAACACAAATTCACGGACAGGTGGAGAAGTCATTGTGTTCGCTTCCCGTCACGTTGTGTCAAAACAACATTATATAGAAGGCACTTGTGCCTTATTAGGCTTCATTTTGCTGGCAAAAAAAAGACAAGAGAGAGGAGGACGAACGTCATATGATAACGCCTGTGAGGCAGATTGAAACGAGAGACGTCACCAGCCTGCAGTTTATGCCTCTGCAGAGCTTTGTAATGATCATATCTGTCCAATAACAGTCACAAAGATTCAGTGTTTATGAGGCCAAGAGTTAAAAGGAAATACAAACCGTTTGAAACAGCTCATAACCCTTTCGATCCCCAAACTGCCTCACAATAAATCCAATGTGCATTAAAGGGGGGAAATTAAGCTTTTTCCTGATAGAGGCAACAGTTTATTGCATTGATAAGTTTCAGCTCCCCATTAGCGGCGGTCCTGCTTATTGAAAGGTCAGATTGATAACATTGATTTTGCAGCATGTCACAGTCCCCTGGCTGGCGAGGACTGGTGGAGACAGATCAGGAGGTTTCAGCAGCCAATCACCGCTCAGCCGCGCAGTCTGTCAACCACCTTACCACAACCAATGGATAACTGCAGCTGGGGTGAAGCTCTGCCTCCTGAGCTGTGCAGTCAAAGGGTTAAAAAGAAATTCACTATGGTCAAATCATCTGGAAAGCAGCAGAAAACAGCCAGGCTGATTTTACTCCTCTGTTCTGTCCCCGGACATGCAGTACTAATGCCTGATGTTCCAACTGTGAACATGCATCCAAGATTGTGTATCTTAGCGTTAGGTATTGCACTCATCTGTTCATCTATTTGACATGTATCCAATCAGGATGGTCACATGAGATGTACTAGATCTCTTTCTTGAGAGAATGCTGTGCACCGCAGTTATGTTACATGAACCAATACCAATAAAGAAAAACAAGAAAAAAAGGAGGGAAAACATTTAAAAAAGAACTGATGGATGCCTAGAATAATAGGAAAAGGTGAATTCAAATGTCTAGTTGCATTTATTTATGTATTTGCGCCATAACTGTGCGTTCATCAGGATAGTCTGTTGAGATTTTTCGAGAGAGTGACGTGAAACAATGCGGAGACACAATGAAGGAGAGGAAGGAAAACAGAGGAAAAGCCTAGAAGAAAATTTGAATGAAGACCAGCTGCCGGCTGAATGGTAAGAAAAAGGAAATTCAAGTTTCTAAAAAAGGAAAACAGTTGCATTTATTTATTTGACCGTAACTTTAATGTTCCAAGAACCAACACCAACTGAAAATCAAGAAGAGGAAGGAAAGGAAGAACAATGAAAGAGGAAAAGCTTATAGAATACTTTAAATAAAACCTATGGCTGCCTGGAATGGTTGCATTTGAATTGGTAAATCACATCAATTTAAAACCGGACGGTCTCTTGAGATGTGAATCTCTTTTCGAGAGAGTCCTGCCAAAGCACCATTATGTCGCATGAAGTACAGACACTATGCGTTAAAAGAAGAAAAGAAAATAAGGGAAATGACAAAAACATTTCTTAAAAATGTCTTTTTCAGGAGTATCCTGGCCAAAACGCCGACACGGCCATATTTCCCTAACCAAACAAAACACTACCGTGCGTAAAAAAAAAAAAGGAACGAGGCAAAAGAAAAGGAACAAAACAAAACCAAAGTTGCATTGCACCAGCTTAGCACAGATACAAAGGGAATGGCTCTCCAAGTTTGTGGCTCCAGTTCTCCCAGACAGTCGAGGACATGGCTCTAAGCCCTGATAAGATGATCCAACTCCTCCGTTCTGTTAAATCAGGCACAGCACCTACCTGGGCTGCAGCCATCGAGGGGTTAAAACCCCTTCTTGCCTGAGCACATACATGCAGCAATGCTCAGATCATTAGTTACTCCACGTCCCCCCCTAAACCTGCAGCCTCCGTGTTCTTTACTTGTCTTTATTTGAATGCCCCCCTCCCCTCTGCCCCACCACCCACACAACCTCAGTGGCAGGTGGGACGTAAAATGTCGGGAGGTCTCGAGCTCAGCACATCGAAAGGATGCATCATGGGAGAGTCACCCCCACCGGCTCCAGATCGCTGCCCTGCATCATGAAAACAGAGTGGCTGTGCATAAAACACTGGTTGGCGGTGAGGAGAATGGAAAGTGGGATACGACCGGTCGCAGAGGAATGTAATCAAAGTGCATTTTATTATGTTTCGCAGCAGGGCCACAGGACACTGCAGCCTTTACCTCACACGTCATACCAATCACACCCCTTTTTCCACCAAGGCAGAGCTGGTGCTGGTTCGGTTCATGCATGCCTGCTGTGATTTTGGAGTGTGTGTGTGTGTGTGTGTGTGTGTTCAGATGAGTGTATTCCCCTCTTTCGTTACATGAGTGTTCTTCATGCCTGCATGCTTTTGAATGTTTTTCGGTGAGGGAATGTCCTTTGTAGCATTTATTCATAGCGAAAGGACCGTACCAGTCACGTTTTAACTCTTGAACTGCTAAGCATGTACAGAGAGCTGATTAAAGAAGTTAAAGTGAAACTTCAGGGGTCTGTACCAGAAATAGGAAGCAAAAAAAAAACTCTTTCAAAATCAATGTGACATTTGTCACAACGCAAATTAATTAAGATCCATAAAATATATAATCATTTGAAAGAAAGCGTTTTTAGTGGCCTTTAAGAAACACCATTTCCCGCAAGCCCAAGGCCGTAAGGTCAAGGTTAAAGGTCAAGATATGTTTGAAAAGAACTAGTTCGTATGTAATACAATTGTAAGTGTGTACTACCTGGAAGTCGCCACAGTCGAAGGTGGGGACAGGACACGGTAATTGTTCAAATGGGGATGTTTAGTGAATGCTGTCGAATCGTCTCTCCTCAAAGGAGTTCGTGGTGCTGCGCTTGTGACAGAAAGTGATGGAAGTAGTTGTGTGAACAATGGAAGAAAAAAAAAGGAAGCTTGAGAGAGAAATTCATACCCTACTTATGTTATGTTCACACCTCCACACATCTGTCCAATCACTGCATAAAGTGGCCAGGCTTGTCCGATTGTTTGTTTCAGAAATTAACAAAAGAATGTTGGATGCAGGAGTGGAGTGTTTCTGTTGATACTGCTAATGTCCTCCAGGCTGGCTGCTCTGCCTCAACTCCTGGTGATTTAAGGAGTTTCCTGATGGACAGATAAATAACTATAGCTGCCATTAGCTAGTTAGCGCAAGGTTAGCCGTGCAGCAAGTTGGAGGAGTGGAATGGAAACCCATGGCTGCCCGGAACGATGAACATATAACTAAAACAGCAACAAAGATTTTTAGTGTTAAAAAAGGTCCAGTGTGTAACGTTTAGGAAGAGCTTTTGGCAGAAATGGAGTATGAAGTATGTTTTCATTAGCGCTTAATCGCCTGAAAATAAAAACGTTGTGTTTTTGTTACCTTAGAATGAACCGTTTTTATCTACACAGGGAGTGGGTCCTCTTCCCCAGAGGTCGCCATGTTGCACCGCAATGTTTTTTCCGTAGCCCAGAACGGACAAACCAAACAGTGGCTCTAGATAGGGCCATTCGCGTTTTTTGTGAGTTTTGCGGCCACCTTAGTTTCTCCCACACACTTGGAAGGGGAGGGTATTCAAATGGTTGCAAACTGCAATTTCTCTGCTAGATGCCACCAAATCCTGCACACGGGACCTTTAAATATAGCCTGCAGGATTTGCAATAAACGTGCTACAACACCTAAAAGCATTGGTAGTCTTTTAGGATGTACATTTGAGTATGTTTTAGATCAGCACAGTTGAAATTAATTATTCTTTTCACATGCAGATGGGATCAATTTTGTCAAGGTGAATCATTTTTTATTTCTTTTCTTCCAACTGGGAGCAAAGGTCTTGGCCAAACCTCGGTACATCCTTCTTCCATTGTTCCTCATCTATTTGGGATTCCTGTAATGGTGAATAGAGCCTTTGAGATAACAGAGGATATGAATCACAAACGTGACACGCCCGTCTCTGATATTCATTAAGTACTGTTAGGCATTTTTTCCACCCTCATCCTCCAAGATGTTAGACACTAAACAAAGGCGATACAGTTTAGAGAGAGAAAAGAAGGGAAAGGGTGAGAACTGAGGCAATGACGCTGAGTAAGACAAGACGGAAGTCATTTGAAGACTCTCCTCCAAGGAATAGCCTTTGTGTTTGGAGAAGTGTTTCAGGGGAACATTTCAGGAGAAGAGAGTGACAATTTTCTGCAACTTTCAGCGCAAGCTGAGGGGGGTGAGGAGGAAAGTGTGACTGCTCTACCAAGTGAAGACATGAGGGAAAGGGGGAGGCTAATATGGTAGGAATCCAAAAAAGGCACAAAAGTTGCAAAAGGTCCAACATGATTGAATGCCTGTGTCACTTTGACACAATACTTCCCTACCTCTGCATATCCAGACTGTTCCAGGCGTGCACATATACGGCCCTTCCACAAATGCCATGAACTGCCATGGAGAGCGGGAGAGCGAGCGAGCATAGGGGTTTAGACAGTGCCATTTATAAAGCATGGCCCTCTGCCTGCCTCATAAACTGTGCATTATTCTGGGAAAGCAGGAAACCAGCTGGACTTCAGGAGAGAGGGAGACAGAGTGAGAGAAAAAGAAAAGAATATCCTAAAAGTCCTTTTCTCTCTGTGCCATCAGGTTATTTCACCATCATTTATCTTGTAACCCTTCACAGGGGACATATGACTCCAGAGTATAGCCCCAGCCTGTGACTGCAGTCCCGGCCAGGCAAGACACACGCTTCGAAAAATATCGGGGTTTTTTTAAAGTAATATCCTGCTATCAAACAAACAGATCTGCCAGTTAGATACGCAAAAATGATTGGAAAGGATTTTTTTTGAACTAGCCTAAAATTCAGGCCACTATCTGATCTCAAACTGCAAACAACGACTTGACGTAGGCAGTAAAAGATAAATGGCTCTTGAAACTATATTATTTGTGTTTTAACCCCACTCAGTTTAACTCAGATGCAGTATATGGAAGGAGCCCAGAGTGAAGCTGCTGTGCCTTTGTTTCAAACGGAGACAGTTGAGCCAGTTGGCCTTAAGGATGCTTCCCTTTAGAGATTAACTAAAGAAACCAGAGAGGGTGCTGTTCGGGGCGGGTCGGGGGGGAAGACAAAAGTCACGGAACGCATCAAAACCCTCATAGGTGCTAAAGCTAAGCAAAACTCATCACACAAAAAGTATTATTTACTTATATCTATTGATCAGAGCATTCGCATTCGCATCACTCAAAATCAGGATGTGCACAGCTGTTTGCGGTTCGCAGCTCTCTCTCTCTCTCTCGTTGACTCTCCCTTCACTTCCCTTTTGTTTCGCTTCCGTCTGTGGATCGCTGCTACAATGGGGGGAAATGGAATTAGGTTCTGTTCACAACCACGCAAAGCAAGCCGGCTAACAAACCGACCCAAGTGACGTGTTCGGTCTGTCTGTCTGTACGTCCATCGCTCCGTTTCAGCACTACGGACACACCCTGTGGGATGAGAGAGTACACCATCATCCGTATCTGTTCAAACAACTCAATTATCTGTCTTCGCATCTGTACTCGGAATGGGCGGGTCTTAAACCGGAAGTGGGTGGGTCCAACCAGAAGTTGCTATAAAACTATTGACAGAGCATCGGAATTAAGATTCACAGCAAACTTTTTTACAGAGAAAGATTTATTTCATATAAAAATGCTCTATTTACGTACACAGATATTGACCCATTTTACTCTGATGGTACATTATCTGTACCAGATGCTCGTTTCGGCCGAGTACTCGCTCAACCCTACCGCACACTAATGTAGCCAGACTGATTTCACCATTTTACAGCACAAACACCCACTTGGTTAGTTGTGGGGCTCACAGTAATCCAAATCCAAGTATGCCAAAATATTTAGACATCAAAAAGCAGCAAACCACTCGCCAGAGTACAGTGCTATTATCGCCAACCTGTTGGTAAGTGGCCGAAAAAGGATGTACTGTATGTATGAATGGATGAACTGCCCTTTATGCAGACCTTCTCTGATAAATAAACTTGGCGGTTTTCGATACTCAGTGTTAGACACATTGTGGCTGGTACCATAGACTGTAAATATATATATGGAAGACGTGTTTCCACTTCCTCCCACTGTACAAAAATAAAATACCAAAATATCCCGGATGTTGGAGCTGCCATTTTGCGCTGATGACGTCATTTGGAGCTGGAGTCTGCGCAGTAACGATCGGGGTTGGAGCGGCGGTATCGAGGTCCCGCCCACACATCATGACGTGACACCCCCTTTTTATATTATCAAATAACTAATTACAACCGAACTTGTCAGAAAAACGCACACTCGAACACACATCAGCGTGATAAGACCTACCTATAATGACAGAATCCATCTTTGGGAAATATGTATTTGCCGTGTACTTTAAGTTTTTAGTTTGGCCTAACATGGAGGGGGTGGGGTTTATGGCCAATACTGCAGCCAGCCACCCGGGGGCGATCGAGATGTTTTGGCTTCACTTTTGGGGAGCTGTCATGTCGTCCATCCTTATATACAGCCTATGGTTGGTACCCAAAAAAGTATGACGTGTGATAACTTTGATACGCAGCCCTACCTAAACGCATGAAAACGATTTCCTAGAATTAATGTATTTTTCACTTGTTTAAAGAAAAGATTTTTGTGGGACTTGACTTGATAGGATGGAGATTTTTCAGTGCACGGGAAGACCTGTAGAAAAATCAGAGTAATAAAGGGTTAAAGTTATGCTATCAAAAGCAGAACAAAGTTGTGAAAGGCTGTGTCACAGCTTGATAATAAAGTCAAGTGAATGTATGAATAATGAGAGAATGGCAGGGAAAGAGATCTCTCCTTATTATTTATTTCCCACTTTCTTTCTTTCCATGCCAGTCTCCTTCGTCTTCCCCCAGTGCACCAGGAGGTCTATGTTTAGACAGGATAGAGTTCTCCAGGGCCAACGTGGGTAAAGCTCTGTCTCGCCTCTGCATGGTGAATGTGTCAGCGGAGAGAGTTATAAGCCCTGCTCTCCCCACC
>CM022489.1:3232016-3262594 GCA_011952105.1 Coreoperca whiteheadi | reverse complement strand
GGTTTTCGGCGGTGGAAGTGGCCTCTTTCTCACCGGCAACTTCCCGGTCCGCTGCAAGTGGCCTCCTGTTTTCTTTTTTTTTTTTACACACTGTGTTAAATTTCTATTCTTTCTCATCCTTTTTACCTTTTGACGGCCTTCTTTGTGTGCAGGCTGTGGGAAAGTTTCCCGCAATGGTGCCCCCCCCCACCCCCACAGACACACACACACACAGACACACACACACCATCAATACGCACCCCCCCCCACTCTTCATGCTGTCCCTCTTTCTACAGGCTAGGCCGGCCTGCAGGACTGTGATGTGTCCCCACGTCTCTGTCCCACCTCCAGTTCCTCAGCTCCATCCACAGACACCAGGAACTTGAACAGAGTCTCATTCCAAACCAGTATCTGCTGATCTGGCCTCTAAAAGTCCCAACCAACACGCAGAGGCTGGAGACAGACACATCAGCAGATCTGTGGGGCACCTGGAGGCCTGTCAGGCGTTTAAACCACCTTTTTCTGTCACGTGTGCACCCTCAGATGCTCCCAGTCTCTTTCTCAAACACACGCGCACGAGCTTGGACACGCTTTGACATTACCAAGTTTTATTTAAGAGGGCGGTTCTTCCTGCATGTGAGCACCTGCTCAGCTCCATCTGCAACCGTTTCTTGGTATAAAACCTGTGTTATTTAAAAAACGAGAAGTTAAAAAACATATTAAAAATGTTACTGGGTATCTGTGAAACACTTCATGTTCTGTGCAGTTTAGTGAGTGCTCAACTCGTCCATACTTGGAGTCAGTATGCAGCGTGAAAGTGGCTCATTACTGCCATCTATTGGCTCAAATCTAAACTACAACTTTAGATTTTAAAGGGTCAGTTCACCCCGAAGCATAAAACACCTCTAGTGGAACTGTTTCTAGGCATGCATATGGTTTTAGTGTTTTTTGGTTTTGAGACATCTGTCGCTGACATTTCTGCCTTCACCCCAATACAATGGAGGTGAACTGAACTTCATTTGTGGTGCTCAGAGTGAAATGGAGTATTAACTTTTGCTAAAAACTACAGTGGCCGGCTGTTTTAGAAAATTACTGAGCCTGTTTCAAAAATGAATCTATGTATTTTGACCCGATTTTAAAGATGCACATCCTCAGGAGGGACCAATGTTCTTGGGCCTGAGTGCCACAGACATGTAGGTAAGGGATGTTGGTGAGCTTTGAGAGACGGACTAACACGTTGTTGTTGGTTTTGGTCTTTTCATGAGATTTGTTGACGGTGCAAAAACACAAACTAACCCCGGCCCTTTCCTCCGAAAAATGAACCCCCATTGTGTCTTTCCAGAAACACACGCTTTCAAGATGCCATTCTCCTCCACTGAGTGGAAGCAGATTTCTGGCACAAATCTGAGAGAGTGATACCCGAAAACCTGGACAAAGCTTCAGTTTGAATATGATGCAGACAGTGTTTTGAGCTGTTTTCAGTTGCCTTGAACATGTCGTCCTTTCTAACGAGCGTTTTGTTCGCGTGCGTCCAAGAAGTGCCACATGACGTAGGCTAAATGCGTTGTAATACTGTGTCACTGCGACGTGGAGACCTTGTGGGCGAGTATGGGGAGGGTTTGGTCACCACCAAAGTCTCTTCTTTTTTTCCTATCTATTTGTTATCAATCAACCTTAAAAAACTGATTACAAAAATAAAACATGGGCTAAACAAAAGCCAAACTATCTGCATGGCTCAACACCATCAATACCACTGAAAGCGAGTAAGAAAACGTACTTGTCTTGATGTGACTTGGGCGCACCAACGCTTTAATAAGATGCCAGAATTAGAGATGCCTTGGCAACTGATCAGCGTTCATTTACACATCAGCAAAACAAGATTACTCTGATGACTAGAGGACGCTGGGAATGGCTGGGGGATACTGAGATGAACTAAAGGTTTGACATTTATCACAGTGACTGCACTTGATCTCTTATAAGAGAAAGTAAAAATGACTTTTTCGTGACACGGTAACTGTACATAAATCTGTGTTACTGTGTTACTGTAAAAGGAACATGTTGACGCCTATATTAGTAATACAACAAGCATACAAGGGCAGCTTATGTACTGTAGTATCTAACATATTAGAATACCATATTCTTCCCACAACAATATGTGACATAATTGTATACATTCTGAGGGCCACGGCCTTTAATCCTAATGTACAGTATGTGTTAGTATACAAAAATATATGACAAGTATATTATATGAAAAAGAAAGACTTTTACACATCTGTAAAAAGGGATAAATACTATAGACACAACACAATAAATCCATCTTAAGTACAAGGCAACCACATTACTGGCTTTGTCATGTGACAGTATGGTTGGTTTTGTTTAAGGCCCGTGGTTTGCGCAGAAGTGATGTTGAAACCTGATTTACACACTTTAACCAACAAAAGAAAAGGTTTCAGAATCACAGCCACACTTTAAGTCACACTTTGTGTTCATGCGCAGAACACCTCGTACTCTCCGGGCTTTAATCAGAAGTAAATGTGTTAATTTTGTCGGCTGCGACCGCCAGCAACAAGCAAGGTCAGTGTAATATGGTACATTTAGAGCGAGCTGACGGGTCAGATAGAGTGTGGCAATCTACAGTATCTAAGGTATCTACAGTATGATTGTACTCAAATGTTGTACAAATTTCCAAGGATGCATCTTAAAGTAGTCACAGCCTCCTGCTGGTGATTCATGACGTGGCAACCTCTGGTGGCGGCATCCTGCAGTGCAGTCAGCACGAAATGCACAAGTTTATTCGGCAGCATTGACCGGCGGGACCAGGCGCTGGGCCGTGTAGGTTCATAGTTTGTGGCTCCTGAGCAGGAAACGTTGTTGGTGGTGGGGGTTGGGAGTTGATCCCCAGTCCAGGTTCTTCACTCTGCAGTGGGCCTCTTTCTCATTTACTTTTTGTGGGAACCGATCATGACTTTTGAGACAAAGTTGACGATGGCGCTCGCCGGCTGCTCGGGGTCGTGCTCCGCGAACAGGTGGCACATGTTTTCAGTCTCACTCTGGGATTTCCGGGCTACAAATCCAAAGATCCTGGAAGACACGGACGGAGACAGTAATATTTATACAAGAGTGCAGTGTTTATTGCATTGCTTAGAGGAATACTCCACCCACAATCCGTCCTTTGAGTATCAAGCACTCACTCTTTGTACGCTTCAAAGTGTGACTGTAAGAGGGTTGTAGTTTCCTTTTTGACACACGGCAAACTCTCAAACCACTCCACATTGTCAGCGTGTTGCAAACACCTATTTTAGCTGAAGTACAGCTAAATGTTCTATACCACTGTAAAGAAATGCTGCGTTTTGAGGGGCCCTGGTGGCCTAGGGATTCAGGGCACGGACCACAAAGGTCACCCCCCCCCGTTCGAAACCGGCCTGGGACCTTTGTTGCATTTCAATCCGAATCTCTCTCTGTATCCTCTCATTTCCAGTGTCTCTCGACTGTCATCTCTCTAATGGAGGCATAAAATGCCCCCGAAATTATTACAGATATTTGGAGCTTTCGAGGAGGGCAATCATTTCCAATTTTCCACGACTGAATGACATGAATTCGAGCTAATCACAGCTGTACTTCATGAAGAAAGAAATCACGGTCTTTTTAGAGCCACCTTTCAACTGTGCAGCGAGTCAGCGTTTGATATTTAAGCACAGATTTTGGATGGAGGAGAACTTCGGGGCCACCTAAACAAGACACAGTTTGGCTCTTGAGATCCTGGATGCTGAACCTCTCTCCGTGTCATATTGCCAAAAAGTCTTAGCAATTTAACGGCCAGTTGCCACGGCACCAAGATATATTTATTTTCCCAACTGTATGACGGGTGGTACCTACTGCATCGTTTGTTCGCGCTATTCCTTTCTTCCTGTGAACCCCTGAGAAGACTCCGCACCTTGAATTATCAGTTTCATCGGTGCAAATTAAGACGCGGCTCATATGAAATGTAAACACAGAACAGGGTGAGGAGGGAGGGAAAAAACGCAGATGGAGAGCAACGAAGGCGAAAAGACATTACAGGAAATAAAAGGGACTTACTTTGCAGTAGAACCACTGCCTCTCGTCCATCTGTTTGGGGCAGAATAACATAATAAAGTTACCAACTGTTATTTAGCCATCAAATGTATACGTCACACATATAGCCTACATTAATATTACATAAAAGAATATGTATAAATGCCAGTCGCGCTTCTGATTCTGCTTACATGGACTTTGATAAACTGATAATACCACAGTTAAGACAAAGCTCTGGATATGATATAACAACTGTTTCTGGTGATTTTGTCGGCCCCTTATCAAATAATAATATATAATATTCAAATTCTGCAAGCATCTTATGTGATATGTATGATGCAATATGCATAATATGCATGATGACTCCTCCCTAGAGTTTCCGAGGTATTAGCTAAAAACGTTGCTGTTTGAAAACACAGGCTCTAATCCACAATCTGAATCTGAGCTCTCATTTATTGTTACAGAAGGAACAACGGCGTGTTTTCTCAAAATTTTCCATGAGGGAAAACTCACTGCACCACCATGACAGACGGATAGAAGCTCATGTTGAATACGTATTTTCCCCTTAATTCCTCTTGAGGGGGAAATAAAAAAGGGGTTTGCCTATCACTGTGTGCATTTTGATGTGGATCTTCCATTCTGCTTTTATCAAAACCACACATTAAGAGGATTGTGCAGCCTCGGTGGAGACATGTGCTCTTTCTGTTAGAATATATATATACGCATAACGACAACTGCGTCATTTCAGTTCATGCGAATTGGGTCACGATGCTCACTTCCTGCCCTGCGGGTCCAGAGAACAGAAGATGACGGTGTTGACAGCGTAGTGTCTGCGGAAGAACAACCTGCAGGAACAAACAGAGGCGGCCTGCGTGAGCACGTGGACTCAGATCCCATCTGTATCCGTGCATGTTTGGACTGCACTCACTTCCTCTGGTTGTCGGTGAGCGTGATCCCCTGCGCCGACACTTTGAAGTGGACGACGGTGGACGCTGGCGGGGGGTCCTTGGAGATGGTCAGCGTGGTCGCCTTCTGAACCGCCTGATGTCCCGTCAGGGACTCCAGTTCCACGGAGCCCAGGTACCACACGTTACACGCTGCGCGGGAACACAAACAGACACACAAAATAAAGGAGCAGAAACTTCGCAGACGTTTCAACGGATGCAGGGTGTGTGTAGACAGTAAACGAATGTGCCGTAAACGCGCGCGCAAGTCACACAGGCACGCAGATTTGTGTACACGTGTGGTGTCTGTCCCGTACCTGCTCCCTGTTTGAGGAGCTCAGCTGCCGAGTTTGTCGCTGTCGGTGCAGACGAGTCGTTCAGCTCCTCGCCCGGGTCTGCGAGCAAACACACGCACGAGTTTACTGGCCAGGAAACACGCAAAGCGCGTCTGAGCACCGTCCAGTTGCATGACAACGATGCATTAGTTTGCATGTAAGGCTGGGAATTGCTGGAAGGTTTCAGAACCAACAGAAGCGATTCAAATATACTTATACGTACAACATTAACACTAAAATGGCATCAACAAGCAAACTTTGGGTGTAAAGTTCGCAAATAAGACATTTTTACCTACATGAAAAGGTCTCATGGTTCTAAGTATACTTATAATTATTCCTTTATCTGAAGAACATACGTATATTAGGAAAAAAAAAACCCTGTTGGTTGTCATCATTAAAATCCCAACTTTTTAAGACTTCTGATCCAGGCTGGGTATTTTGTACCAACGGCAATATTGTGTAGCTGTCTGGTTCCCGAAGCAAAAAATTATACTTTTAGAAATATAATAATAGGTGTGAGAAAATTCTATTCCAAAAAAGCCCAAAACTTTTCAAATGCATAAGTGTGGCCTGCAGAGACTCTTTGGGTGATGTGCTCTTTGAGTAAACTAACGTTTGAAGTTGATAAAGTCCTAAAACAAGCGGCTGTTCAAGAACTTTGCCTAAAAATTGTTTAAAATTAACATCAAGCAATATTTCAATAGAAAAGAATGCAAAGACTTGAATTGTCTTTGCTCGTAATAGAGATGAAAGAATAAAAAACTCAAAAAAAAGAATTTAGTGGCAACTTTGGAATTTGGTGACAATTTTTGACAATGCTCAAGCCAATGCAAAAGGGGATGATTGAGGTTTGATATCCAGTTCTACTTCTGACACATTTTCGTGCCTTAAACATGCGCACACACAGTTTACCTCTGTCAGGCAGGATGAGTTTACAGGGCAGAGCCAGGGGGGTGATGGAGTGCTGACATACCAGAGCTGTGAGACTTCCTGTCAGGAACATAAGAAAATACATCCATGATGACTAGTAGACTCATTCTTGGTGCCTGGGTGAAGAACAGTGGAGCCAGCTGCACCTCCTCATACTGACCAGTAGAGGGCGGCAGAGGCAACACATTATAATCTTGGGATACTGTGCTATAATAACCTCAGTGGGTCCGATAAATGGGTCCACCGTACGCTTCATTTTACAGGTCAATAACTTCCTACTAATTACAGACTCATATAACAGAGCTCCATTTATCTGAGAGCTGTAGTAACAACTACTCACTTTGCAGATAAACATTTTATAAAACCCGAGATGAGCTCTTAAAACGTGAGGAAATGCAGCAGATTGAAATACTCAGTAGTTTGCATTTGTAACGTTGACATTAGAATACTGCATTACACAGAGCATTAACACAACAGCTATTTGACTCCGTCGTCTAGAATCTGGTTGGTTTACGTTGCTTCCAGTTGTTGTTTGTATTTTCCACTTGGCGGACAGGCAAGCCAGTGTAATAATCACGTGCATCACAGTGTGAGACAATAGATGCTTGTCAACCCGTCATAGATTCAGGACTGCTTTAAGGCAATATCGGATTTACCGGATTTTCGCATCAATGCGATGACCTTGATTTGGATTCAACTCACTGGACCAGCCAAAGGAGCCATTGCCAACCACTGGTTTTATCCATAAGCAATCAAATTCATTCCTAGAAAATGTGCAATATCACGAGGCCCATGCCCACATCGCGATATAAAATTAAATACATTGTGATGCAAGATGTTACCCATCTCACACAACTTTTAGGATTAGACATTCGATAAGCCAGCATCACATGTGAGAATTTACCTAGGACACTCAATAAAGTTTTATATCCTCACCAAAGTACGGCTCGTTGGGGCACCCTTTCAGGCGAACTCCTTTCTGCGTGCACTCTATCAGGAAGTGTCTCACCAGCTCATTGGACAGGTCGCCTACTGCAGAGACACGGAGAACATTCTAGTATATTCCAGTATATTATATTCCAGTATATTATATTTCAGTATATTATATTCCAGTAACATACATATGTTGTTACTGCAGATGGAACTTAAAAATATAAACAAATGAACATTAAATCCCCTTGAATCGTCTTCATATCAGTGGCTCAGAAGATTCATTTCTGAGAAAATAAAACTTCAGAAATCAAATCACATCGTATAACTTATAAACCATCACTGAAAAGATGAATTTGCGGGTGCAAACTACTCATTGGGCTGTCTAACAATCACATGTGCTTGTATGGAAAGCGCCACTAAAGGTAGAAACACATGTTTGGTTTTTTTATACCCAAATAGAAGACAGGTTCTGTAAAATACCGTGGCTTGCAGTGCATTCCAACAGCAGCGATCAGATCCTGGAAAAACACAGCACCTTGTCAGATTCTTTCCATTTTCAGCCTACCTTTCTTACTCTGTTGTAGCACAGACGGAGGGGGCGTGGCCACCTTCATGGCCAATCCATACGCCCCACGAAAGGAATGACTGTCTCTGACAATGAACGAGCCCGGCTCCTTGTCCTTTAGCACTGCGATGGCTGTTCAAGAGGGACGAAACACAGATAAGCTAAAGTTAGAATCGTCACGTTCACACTGCGTGAAAATCTACGCACAAGGGCGTATTATCTGCTTGGAAGTGGCCGTTAGGCTCTCCGGTCCAAGACACAATATTTACCTTGGTCTCTGGAAATGTCGGGCTTGTACCAGAACTTGGAAGTGTCCTGAACAAACTTCACGGTGTCCTGCTTGCTGCCAAAGTCTGCGAGACACAGATTACGGCTCTACGTTAGGTTTCAGACTGGCCTTGGCCCAAACATGACAAGAAGGAGAAACAAACGCAGTGAGAGAGACTTGTTGAAGGGCCACTACACCCAAATGACAAAAAGATGCATTATCGCTCAACTCTGTTCTTATCCAACCAGGCTGATAGTTCCGCTTTCTTCATGTGCTGAGATTTTTTGAGATATTCCTGTCTGAAATTCCTGTCCTAAACCCGATACATCTTGGGTGAATGGAATTTAGTTTTCTTAAAGTAGACTATTAGGACTTTTTCTCATCTGACTTTTTTCCTTGTGAAATGATGACTTAAATCTAATAATATTTTATATTTGTTTTATGATAAAATATTATTCCATAACTTTTATCCCCCAAAATGTTCCTTTAATACTTCGTCATACATTAGAGCCACTTTCCACTGAAGAAGTAGTCCCTATGAAACAGCGTTTTTTTTGTGGGATTGCAGAGTAAGCGGGACATTGTTTCTAGGACGAGTTGCTGTTTAGTTTTCCAAATGTGATTTTTCAATGTTTTGATCAGCAGGAGTAAAATTCCCTGTATCTCCATTATATTGGGATGGCCGCAAAGGTTTTAGCCTTTAGTCTAAAAGCCTCTCTAGTCCCTGATTTATGACTGATCGTGAATTTCTGGAGGCGCTGACTCAGGTTGAGTGATGAAATAGCCATGACAACGCCATCTGCTGTGGTTGGAAGTTTGGGAAAAAGTTAGTAAGTGTTAGGATAACTATTGCCTATACAAGGCCAAGAATGAGCTTGGAAATTGGTCAGTGCTCAATGATTTTTGTAATTTGGGTTAGTTGACCATTTATAAAAGTAATGTTTTAATGCCACATAAGAGAGACAGAAAGAGAAACCTCATGCCTGAACTATCTGGGACAGTATACCTGCTCCGGGTGACACAGCCCCACTGAGTCCTCTGAGGGGGTCGGGGGTCATGGGGGACGAGAATGGGATGCTAACACTGCTGCCACTGTGAGGACTGGAAAACCCGCTCAGAGAGGGGGAGCGTGAGCCAAGCTCTCCCCCCTCACCCCCTCTCCGCTTCTCAGGCAGCAGTGGAGGGAGGCCCCCGTCTTCGCCGAGGTTCAGACTCCCGAGGCCCTCCACGGCTCCCAGCAGGCTGTGCTCCAGGCCGCCGTTCCCCAACAACAACAATGAGGACAAGTCTGCGCTGTCTGTCTCCCTGCGGATCCCCGGACCTCCATCCAGGCCTCTCAGAGCCCCCCGGGGGGAGCTGTGGGCATTGGGAGTGCTGAGGGAGAGAGGCGGTGAGGGCTGGTGGGGATACAGGGAGTTCAGGGAGTTTGGAGTCCGGTCCTGCCACACCAGAGGAGGAGTGGAGCTGCGGAAGAGAAAGAGGGTCCAAAGAATGAATAATGTTAAAACAAGATATATGAACTCTGCATTAGAACTCTGCATTAAAATCCATTAGCATTGGAGAAGGGTGTAAATGAATCAACATGAAGTGTAACAGCCTAACTTGAAGAGTGATGAAGATGCAGTGCAAACTTTATTCCTTAAGTTGGTGTTTTGATGACAACGTTTCGCAGTGCAGTAGCAGTAGTAGTTGCACTGCAAAGCTGAGCTCTGAGGACGGCACACTGTTCCTAAAGCTATTTCCCTTGGTGCTGCACAGCATTTGAGCAGATTTCCAGCAGACTGGGCATGTGCCCAGGGGCGCTCTTGGGCCCTTTTGGATTTGTTTTTTTTTTTTGAGTGAGTAGAAATATGTGTAGAAGAATGCAGTTTATATGGGCGTAAGTAAATAAAAAAAAGGCAATATGCTTAATTACACGTTTGTTTGGGCATTTTGTAGAAGGCGGTGAAAACACTTCCAACAAGTGAAAACACATTCCTAGCGGTTCGGCCAAGGTAAACGTTAGAAAGAAAAAGAAGCTAGGGGTGGAATCAGACAGAGTTGTAATTGATGGAGTGAACACTTGTTTCTCTGCTATCCCTCTAATTTGGACAAAGGTCTTTAATTACACCTGCCTGACAAAGACTGGCTCCATCAGAGCTACTAAAAAACAATGTTTGATTGTGAATTACAGTCAACATTTCTTAACATGTGCATGAGAGGACTGTATCTGACGCGTCCTGTCAACATTCCCTCTCTCAAATGTTAAGGATTTAGAAACAAACCACACAGAGACACCTGAAAATGTTGTCAAATATGAACTCATCCAGGGGGATAATTTATGATATAGGCCTACATGGCATACGTAGAGCAAAATCAGAACTAACGTGGTCAATATACCAAAATGATCAACAACTGCATACATGCATAGTGTGTATAGGTCACCTTGCACTGTGCTATTGTCCATCCAAGGCCTGTGCGGTGGGAGAGGGTGCGTGCGGCACAAAATGATCTCTGATAGTCTCGTTATGGCTTTTACTGCTGTTTTTACGTTCTAGTGGCCACGGTTTATGGATGTAATAACGCGCCATGTGTCTGTACCTGTCTGTGTGTGGGAGGGGGCTGTCCGATGACACCGAGCACATGGAGCCAAAGATCCTCTGACAGGAAGCAGAAGTGACCGGCACCTCTGATCTGAAGAGCTCTCCCTCTGCGGAGCCGCCGGCGTGGTTCATACTGTCCAGGAAACTCCGGGAATCTGAGGAAAAAAAAGACCGGAAAAACAACGTCAATCCTTTTTTACTACTTAGCTCTCAGATACTAGTACTGTAAAAATTCCCAGGATGTGACATTGTTCCATAAACTCTAATAACTGCCTGCTACTACTAACTGGTAGTCGTGTTTGCAAACACATCCCTTGACACCGTATTCTCCCACGGCCTCGTGTCAACGTCTTTAACCTTTTGTCTACAACTTCACAGTGGTTTCAATTTACAGTCAGTGTTTGATGAGGAGATGGATACATCTGTACGTTAAATACAACGCTGGGGCCAGCGGTTAGCCTAACTCAGCCTAAAGGCAGCAAACACCTCTAAAGCGCACCTATTAAAAACTAGCGTCTTGTGCCTTTGCAGATTTTCATACAGAAACAACACGCAATGAGGCTGACCTCTTTCCCCTCTGCTTCCAGCCTTCATGCTCAGTTAGGCTGGAGGCAGTTAGCCTAGCCGGCGCCTGGCTTTGTACATAATGCACAGGTGAGTAGTATCGACATTCTCATCTAACTCTCTTATAAAACATTTATTAATATAATAAACTGTGGAATGTGGACCTAGAGTAAGGACCCGGTTGGCCTAGCATACCAGTGGGAGCAGGGGGAGTTTTATCCCCTGTAATTTTCGCATTTCTTTTTGAGTACGAATTTAATGGTAAAGATACGTGTTAATTAGTGAGCTTTAGATGTACTGTTGTTTTTTAGCCTTTATTTGATAGGGACAGCTGAAGAGACACAGGGAATGTTGATGTATATTTGATCCTTGGACAGAGCCAGGCTAGCTGTTTCCAACTACGTCTAGCCTTTATGCTAAGCTAAGTCGCCGCCCTACTAAAGCTCCGTAGTGGAAGTACAGACGTGAGAGTGGTGTGTTAAACTTCTCATCTCAGGCTCGGCGAGAAATGAGTGAACGCATTTCCCAAAATCACCGGGGGGTTTTTTAAGCTCACAATGTAGACCTTGTGCAGCCGGCATCGGCAGTAGGCTACGCTGCATCACTATAATCATGCCAATAAGGCGAGTTTGACTGTCACGCTGCGGGAAGCAGGGATTGACAGCATGCAATAGAAGCGGCGGCGTGTGTGATGTTGGGGGGCGGGCACTCCCGGCATCCCAACATGACAACCTGACATTCTGGCAACACAGTGTGTCATTCAGCAAACATGAAGGGAGGCCTCCTCAGGCCACAGACAGGCCTGTGAAGTACGATGAGTCACCATGTAAAGAGTCAATCATTATAAAGAGCTCCTTGTTCAGGCTGGCTAAACCCCCCCCCCTACCCCTCCTCTCTTCCGTTCCTTCCCTCCATTCAAGCACTCTGAGATGGAGGAATTTGGACTCAACCGCCCGCTCTGTTTGTGATCATACTGGACAAGCGACACCATCTCGAGAGCGGATTATATAATCACATGTGTGGCGCTGAGAATGCTTGAAGCGCCGGCAACACAAACATACTGTAGGCACACAAACGCAGAGTGGAAATGTTCATAATACTATGTGGAAGGTTGAAAAGTAACCCACTAAGCGGTGCCATTATTAAAGCTGCAGGTCCTGTCGTTATGTGAAAGGAACCGGTGGGAAATACATTTACTCAAGTACTGTACTTAAGTACTTACAGCTTTGAGTTATTTGTACTTTACACATATCAGGGCGGGAAATTGTACTTTTCACTTCACTACTTTGCTGTATTAGAAACCTAAATGTTACTTGCCACTTTGCAGATGAAGATTTTACATCATGAAACCTGTGAGCATAGATGTGTTGTTATATATTAAACTACCCTACAGTTTATAAAGTAATTAAAAGTAGCTCCACCTTGGCTACAGCATTAAAATGCTCTTTACATGTTCCTGCTTATATTTTAACATAACATATGAAAGGGGGCATTCTCTTTAACGAGTATGTTTACTTTTGGTATTATTTCTATACATTTTATCAATTTATTGACTTTGGGAACGCATGTGATGAGAATTTAAAACTCAGGGTACACGTACTAGTATTTTGCAGATAACCACAAAGGGTCCCAAAAGCCCCACATTCACTGTGTGTCAATTGATTTTTGATCATTTACGTAATTGCTCATTTGTTTTAGGAGTTTGAACCACTTAAGTACAATGCTAATGTGCTGTAGGTAGGCCCTGTCAGCATTAGCTTTTACTTGTGCTTACTATGTTTAAATTGTGGTTACCCTACTTTAATTTAAGTTGTGGATCTGAATACCTCCTGCCACCGCTGGTCAGGGTTTTGGGGTTTAAAATGAGCTTCCCACGGCGGGATGTCTCCCACACAAATGTCTGTAGTGCCAACATTATGTTTGGTGTATCAGATGTCCATATGTTACAACGTACTTGCAGCTGCTGTGAGCAGGACTCATTAAACTGAAAGTTTTGTACGTTCAGTGTCAGTTTATCAGTTTATCCAGTATAGGAGCGCTCAATGTATAGACTGGTTTAATAGTAAATGTAAAACATCTTTCTTGATACACAGTGTTTTTTGCAGGATCTTTCCTTGTGATGGGAGTTTTTTTTTTTACATTGCTGTATTGCTACTCTATGCCTGATATATTGCATCGTTTTGATATCGTTATTCTTGTATCAATTCTTGGTGCATAATTGTGCATTTCCATCTATTTTAGTGAATCGTTTTGCTGTCAAAGTCAAGGTTAGAATTTAACTTTCTGTGCATATATAAACACCTCTAAGTGATCACTGATTTGTCCTTTTGATATTCACAGAAAGCTGCTTTTACTTAAAACAACAGTGAGACTGTCAGCATCTTGCAGGGACTCTTTCACAGATGCAAGGCACAAGGTACAAGGTTTTATTTAATTTATCATTTTACAACACAAGGTTGTACAACGAAATGAGCTAGGGTCACCTAGCAACACGCATAGTGTAGTCCAAACCTGTGTCCAACACCACTCCTTATATTTACTATATGGTGCATTATATTTACTCATCATCATTTTATTTGACTCTATTCTCTGCTGACAAGCCCACACTCCAAAGAGTCAAATTTTATACAGTAGATGCGAAAGTTTAATGATTATGATTAATAACTGTCTGAAATCTCAGACTGTAGCATTTTACAAAGTCAGCAAACAGCCTCACCTGTATCCATGATTTTACATCTATGGCGTTTAATCTAACATGCTCCCACACATTACTATTCAGACGGTTTGGTGCCATCCGGTACCCCCCCCCCCCCATGGGGTATCTGTTTCACCGTGCATAGGCAGTCGACACTCAACTTGAACTCTGAGGGGTTAAGGGTCAAGAGCACGGAGCAGGTTATGTTGTGAACGGCCTCTAATTTGACCTAAACCTCTCATCACTGACGCGCACGCATGCACAGCTCAGGAAACGGAGACAATCCATACTTGTTGCTGCTTGAAGAAAATAAACACAAACACAAACTGAGGGGAATGCACCGAGGGCAGCAGGATTCCTCCAACATTCCCACAGTCCCTGTCAGTTTTTCTCTCTCGGGATGCTTCTCAGAAAGCTTCGTCTCTCTCTCTCTCTCTCTCTCTCTCTCTCGCTCTCTCTCTCGCTCTGTTCCCACGGCTGATTCTCCTCACTACGGTTTGTCACATCTGCTGCTCCACAGCTCATACAGTTAAGTACAGAACAGCCCAAAGTGCGGCAACACCGGCTTGACCCCACCCTGACCACTCTGACCTCAGACCAGACTCTGATCCACTGATTGTTGTTACAATCCCAACACACCTTTCACCCCCTGCGTCCATGCTGCACAGTATCCATAGCTACTCCCTTTCAGCTAGACATGTGTAAATGAAGAAACCCTGGGAGAGGGCCGAGAGAAAGCCTGTGCCCAAAATATAAAGAAATCAGTCAGCAATTCGTTTGGACGAAATCAAATGTGTCCGTGGCACCAAGTATCGAAAACTATCAAGTAGTAAAAGCTGGCATCGGATACAGTATAATCTGAATAAACGGAATTGTCCTTCTTCTTCAGTCAGTGAGTATTTTTGACTTAATTTACATCAGCTACCTGTAACCAGTTTGTTCATTCATTCATACGCAAAAAGTCCTATTTTGCGCGTATTAATTAATACACGAACATGTATGCACACACGCACAAATACACACAAACACCTGACACACTTTACCAATTTCTTTTTATTTTCCAAACGTTTGGGGTGTATTTCCCCTGTAGTGCTTTCAACAGTGTTTTTCTGTCCATTGTTTTCTTCCTCACTTGTGCAGCTCTGAGTGAGCACAAAGCCCCCTTCAGTTTGGGTCGAACCGTTCAAAAACCAATTCCAGATGGCACAGGCCAACGTGGGCATGACTGCCAACCTCCACCAAACCCACAGCACCCAGCCCATACCCCCCCCCCCACCACACACCCCCCACCACACACACACACACACACACACACACACACTTTCCTGATCACAGAGTGACGGTTTTATGGTCTCAGACTGAAAATGTGTGCATTCCTTGCGGCGTGGAGGCAATCCCATTACTCAATAAAAACCACGGTGCGATCACCTGGAGCTAATATTTCTCTCAGAGCTCGCTGGCGGTTGCACAAGCAGGATGGTATGAAAGGCAAGGCAGAAATGCAGAAAGATGAAACACGTACAGCTGTCGCTAAAGAGCTCCTGTGTTGTGTTGTGACAAAAGAAACGTTTCTCCGTGCCTCTCTTCCTCTCGTCCGCTCACGCATTCCAAACATTTACTCGCGTCAGCAGCGTCGCAGTGGACCGAAGGGTGAGCCTACGCACGTGCACAAACACAATGATGCACACATGGAGCTGCATGCAGGACAACAGTGGGTTTGCAGACTCCCTGCTGACCACAGGAATGCGAGTGCACGTTATAAGCACACACACACACACACAGACTGAGGCTGACAGGTCTGAAGGTCTATGGCGTGTTCAAGCCGCGTGTTACAGCTGTTCACAGCGATCGCAGGCTGCAGCTTCTCAGGGGGATGAAGGGAAAAAGGAAGTCCGAGAAGAAGAAAAAAAGGGAGCACAATGAGGAGGAAGACACCTGCGCTGATCCTGAGTAATAATGACTAGATTTTTAAAAATGATTCAGGGGAAAATAAAGTTCTTACTCATGCTCTTATTGAAAAGCCATGCAGTTAAGTTAAAATGAAAAATATTGACTAAACTCTGAGAGGCGGATCATTGACGATACCAGACTCTGATGGTCTGATGATACCTGCCGACGTGCTGTCTATGAAATGCTGAGAGGAAGCTTCATTTACGGTTCAAATTCCGTGAGGTTGTGATTGGATGATATATCCAGACATGACGTGACTGGTGTCAGTCTAAAACTGTATACATAAAATATAGATCTTTAAATCAGATTGGTGAATTTAAAAAAAAAGACATATAGAACATTTCCAGGATCGGGGGAAACATAGCAGTAAGGAGGAGGCGTCAAAGACACCTTTTAGCAAATTTCAGGTGTGCAAACTTCACCTACTTCCAGCACGCACGGTGAAGGGGAATTGTCTGACAAAGTTGTTCTTTATACTCAAAATGTTGCTGGAGTATTGACCTCTGAAGCTGGTGCTGACAAATGAAATGGCATTTCCTGTAAGTAACATCTGACCAACAAAATCCTCTGCCAGTGTCTTAAAACGGCTTTAACTGATTCATTTCTAGCCACCGCGGGACAGAAGACCACCGCAAACCCCTGAAAAACTCGAACATATTATTGCCTTGTAATTGTTATGACTAACATGTCCGCTAGAATTGCCTATTTACACTTCCAGCACCATCATTATCCCACTGGACTCGTGTTTGTGTGGCTCTTTAGCTGCTAAATGTTCCATTTTCTTCACCAGCTAGCCTCTGACTGTGCCTCTCAGCTGCCGGCTGCTGAGCAGGTCGTGTACAGTGGGTTTAGGGAGAGCGCTGACACTGAAATATCCAGTAAATGTACGGTAAGACCCAAGCTATGGGCTTGAAAGCTCTGTAGGGCTGCAGAGTTTGTGATGATCAACTGTGAGTTTGTCCCTGCGGGTGACTTCTTTGACCCTTTGCTGATTAAAAAATGAATTAGGAGAGCTGTAAGAATTATTGAGTGATTTCTGCCAGAGGACATGCAGCTCTCTCCTTGGCATCACGTGGCGCTGCATCAGAACGTGATCAGCTGCCCGCCACTGCCCTCCCTCCTTCAGTAAAAATCAATCAACCTCAGACCCTGCTGGGTCTTCCCTCCTCCTCTTCGGAGGCCTTGAGAGTCTGAGCGAAGCATTTGTGTGTAGAGTTGACGAACGAGTAGGCGGTCGTCTGTAAATCAGATCCCTGTGCTCCGTTCTGGGTGTTTGGACGGGCAGCTTTATCGACTCAGTGAAGAGGCTGAGTTACGAGCCAGCTGGGGAGGGAGTGAAGAATAACAACACCGCGAACAAGTGGAGGGAGAGGAACAGGGTGATGGGTAACAGTAAACAAGTCAGTGGTTCAGGAAAAGGTTATGGGAGAGAGGTGGTTACTGGTGCCTGCAGTATTCTGACAATGAGTTGATGACTTTGTACACTGCAGTCAGAGCTGCTAACGGTTTCGCTCACAAGGACAGTTTGACTTGTGGTGGCGATATGATGGTACTCTGTAAAAACAAAATGTCCTCAAGCTAAAAACGAATATCAATATTTTTCATGTATTAAGGAAGTCTGAACTGCAAAAATGTCCCAGATATCTGATCATGTTTTGAAGCTGACGTGAAATTCCTCTGACTTTACACATCTGGGGAAGTGATCATGGATCGTAAGTGGTTCTCCTGGTGGGTCCATACACGTCGGTGGTTATAACATGGCACCGTGTCGCAGGCAGCTCTTTCTAACGTGTTGTCATGGAAAGCTCTTTACACGCAAAGGCTCGGCTGTATCATATTTTTGACCACAAAGTTTGGTTTTGTTTTCATGACTGCTTTATGACCCTCGTGAGCGATCACCACAGACTACCCCCCTTGGTCAAAACTGGCAAAATCTGGGTGAAAAGCGAACGTTTTTAGACATCCAGGTTTCATTTCAATAACTATATTTTAAGCTGTAGTTGGGACCTGCTTCGCATTGAAATATAGTCACTGAAATGCTGTTAAAATGTCATCTATATGTAACCTTAATGTCCTCAAAGATTTCAAATTCCAAACAGATTTGGCCCAGTTCAGCCGTCAAACTGACTCCAAGTTCTACCTCGCCGCATTCCTAAACTTGACTAGCATTCTGGTTTTGGCTGTTATATTTAACTGAAGTGCATCCACAGCATTTTCGGGCCGCAAGTCCAATAACCCTGAACAGCTTCTTAGTATACAGGCGGCCAAAACGGATAAGCTGAAGAAGATGGATGGATGGATGGCGATTCTTAATATGTGACGGTGCTGGAAGGTTCGCAGTGATCCACGATAACGAAGCTGTATTCTGTAGCACTGGTTTCTGCCGATTCTTTTCCCGTCCATTTTTGATGCTCGGTTAGATTGTTTCAAGGAGTTTGGTTTGACAGAAGAGTTGTCAAACCTTGCACATTACAATTTTTTTTTTAGGGGGCGGGGCATTTTTTCTTATCTGAATCAAGGAGTCTAAGGATTGAGGGTGTCCTACAGGCCCTGGTACAGGGCTATATGAATAAAAGTGACGTGACTAGTTGAGGCCTTTACACACTGGGGGCGTTTTGTTTCTTGCAGTTAATTCGCAAATTAATATATTTTTTCCAACTGTTGTTTTTGTCACTACTTTTACCTGGCGAATGAGCAACGCAATTGTTTTTCAGAAACAAGGTCGATTTTCCTACAGGCATCGACCAGTGAAGCTGCGCGGAACAGGCGCCCCGTCACAACTCAGTGGTTTGATTCTGTTTTTGTCCAAAGACGCGCAGACAGACATTAATGATCTAGAGAGGTTTGTGCAGCAGCAGCGCAGTGAAAGCCTGATCCCAGAGAGAAAGAGAGTGTCATGCCTTTGGGTTTTGTAATTCCTGTTCCTGTTTTATTTTGTAATTGGTCTGTGCCCTCGTGTGTCTGTTAGTTTTGCTTCCTGTCTGTGATTTCCTTGATTGCTTTGAGTGTTTCCACCTGTGTCATTTAGTTCACCTGCTCTCGTTGGCTTCCCTTCCTTGAGTGTGTTTAGTCTGTGTGTTTCCCCTGTCTCTGTGTCAGTTCGTACACTTCACTACTCTGCTTCTATGTTGGTTCTGTCTGCAAGCTGTTCGTCACCTGCCTGTCAGTTTTTGGAGTTTCGCCGGCTTCGCCAGAAACTGACGTCAGCGGGAAAAAATACGTAACTCGCTACTGATTGGTTAGGGCAAAAGAAAACAAAAATAACCTCCCCTCCCGACAAGAAATCAACTGACATGAACACAAAGTCAGGCTGAATGAAAGAAGTCAACTGAAATGGCAATTCAGTGGGATTATCAGGGCACCACCCATCGGGCAATCATTGGGCGCATCTCAAATATCATTGTGCTGATTCTGCCGTTTGCCTCACAGGTGTCAAGGTTGTTGTGGTGCCGTGTCTGAAATCTCATAAGCCTACAAACTGGACCAGTCTGAACAGCCTTGTGCTGCCAGTGTACTTTTCTAACTACAGTTTTCTGCTTTACTGCAGCCCTCAGAGAGAACAGGCCCAATGGGCTCCGTGTAGATTTCCTCACGTGTCCTGTCATCTTGTTGCATACTGAAGTGTAGCTATACCAGATGCCATTACATCATTACGTGTAGGAGCATTGATGTTCTGGTACATCTCACGCAGGCTGGGCTTGTGACACCACAGACCACTTGTTGATTAACGCTCTGAGGAACCAATTTCGGGCGTCTGCGCCCTGAACTGGCCTTCTGTCCACTGTGTTGTCAACATTTTCCGTCCTTGTGGCTTACATTTTCTGCCTCTTTGCCCTTAATTTCCTGCAGTCCTGCATAAGCCAAATGTTTCTCTCACAGCAGACGTCTGTACAGTGTCTCGGAGCGGCACTCGTCGATGACTTTGTCCCCCAGGAAATTTTCTATTTTCTCCAGACTCACATGTGGCAGCGAATGTCTTCCACCTGCTTTCAACACTGTCGAAAACTTCCCGTTGTGTTTGGGGCTGCGTGTGTTTCATTATCGATTATCCTGCCAGTCATTTTCTCGATTAATCCTAAGTGTTTGGTCTACAATATGGCATAAGATAGATAGAAATGCTAAACAAAGTTTGGCAACGCTTGCTTTTACTGGTTTTGTAATTTACTAATAATTTCACACTAAATTCCTGGAAAGACCTCTGTAGCATGGTGCTAATTGTTGTTTAAGGAAATGGGAATTTTATTGAAATAACTGCTACATTTAAAACCCTAGTAAACATGAATTGATAATTCATTGATTATTTAAAGCGTTTTTCTTCATATATGTTGATTTGTATGCGTGGCAGACAAATTTTACATGCCGTGCACTGACTTCAAGACCAGCTAGTTAATTAGAATGAATAACTTGAAAAGTGAATTGAACACTGTGTCTATTTCACCTATCATTAGGACCAGTGCACAAAATGATTTCCAGGAACTTCTGTGGAAATTGTAGGTAAAATACCCCAAGTGTTACCCAATTTGCTAGGGGCCAAGCTGTTGCTCGATTTGTCCGACAAAGATTTTGGTTTGATAAATGACTCAAATGACGAATCGATTATCAAAATAGATGCTGATTGTGTTTCAATTACTCGACTTATTGTTTCTCCTCTAGCTGTGCCGTGTCTTTTGTAGGACATATTTAACATATAAGTGTAAAGTCGCACTGAGCTCAAATTGAGTTTGTCCGTTGCTGTTAATTATTCCAGTTCCGCAACACATGTGGAAAATATGTGCTGAAGTTCTTTTCTCAGAAAGATGTCGATTTATCGTATGACATCTCTGGGAGCAATGAGCACCCCGACAAAAAATCCAAATCTTCAAAAGCTTTTCGGACAAAGGGGGGGGGGGGGCAGCCTCCCTCGGTTAACCACCAATACATCAGACTTCCATGGCGGCGAAAATAGCCTTTAACAGGATGAGATCATGATCGCAGCGGTGGAAAAAACCATCTCATCATCCCACCAAGTGTGAGATGTCAGAGGGGCTGCAGATGCTGCTGTCCAGAACATTAGATCAGCAACAAAAACAGAACATTTTCATGCACAAAAAGACAGAGAGATGGGATTTTGGGGGCGGGCGGGCGTTGTTTGGAAAAGAAAAAGGGCATCTGAAATTCCAGAAGCCGTCTGCAAATACCAGCGGCCTGGAGGAGAGAGGGGAAGTGTTTCTGTGCATGTGTGTGCCCTCCTTAAAATTCCCAGGAGCGCCAGAGGCCGAGATAACGCAGTATAAACACGAGCGCGAGGGAGAAAAGGCCGGTGAGAGGAGGAGAAACAATAAAGAATGCGAGGAGAAAAGGAGTTAAAAGTTCATAAACTGCTTGGAAAGAGGGAGATGAGAATGGTGAGAGCTGGAGGTTTTTACACACACACACACACACACAGGTTCGAGCTTTGGGACGCATGTGCACGCACGTACATACCGAGAGACGCAGTCATGACGTGACACTCTCTGAAGGATCCCGTTATTTGCAGGTTTCCTGTCCACGCCAGAGTTCAGGATCTCTCCCTCACCTTCCTGCTCCAAAGTTTCTACCTCTTTCTGGCACGTTCTTCCTCCCGGTGTGAATGAAACCAGAATCTCCTCCTCTCTCATTCACTTCACGTCTGCTGAGAGGCAGTCCGAGCCCGACTCGGTGAAGCTTTGATTTAATTTTTTTTTTTTCAGGGGCTGGATCGTTCCGCCGCCATGCCCAATTCCTTCGGTCCCCCCCAGATGGAAAAATAAGCTCCCCGTTTGTTCCTGGCTTGTTGTGACACCGCTCAACTTCTGGGTTTGTATGGAGGGAGGGACAAAACGCAGAGAATTCCTCGCCCCCCCCCTCTCCCCTCCATTGCATGTCTACATAGCCTCCCTCCCTCCCATCCTCCCTCCTCTTCCTCTCGCTGACCACTGAGCATTGTTCCTGCTGGGCCTCTGCAAGCACTCTCCCCCAATCAGAATGGATTCCAGCGGGGTCAGAGGTCATATGTGGCCTTTTATGGACCAGAGAGAGGAGGAGGTGGCTGGTGGTCGGGGGTTGGGGCGGAGGGGGGGCTTGATCTGGGGGTTTCTATGGCCTCTCTGTCAGGGCATGTGTGTCCACTCCCACCATCTGCTCGCCACAAACGCAGAGACAAAGGCATGCAGACACACACTGACCATGTCTCCTGCCATGTGTCTAATCTTAGCACGTCATAAATTACAACATAAAGCTCTTTAATGAATTGCGTTGCGTTTACTCGTGTTTCAGATGAAGCATGTGCTGCGTGCCTTATTTCAACCTCCGTGTCACAGGAAGTGAGCTGGCATGGACATCAGCTCTGTCCCTCTGTGACACTCATTTATCAGTTTAAAGACCCGAGGCTTCGTTTATGAAACTACAGGCCAGGTCTCAAATGTGACAGATAAAAACTTTTAAAAACTTTTAACAGCACCAGTAAAGGGTGATAACTTACGGTAAGTTGATGGCTAGTGTTAGTCTCTGTATTAAAGGAATAGTTCAACATTTTGGGCAATATGTTCATTCACTTTCTTGTCAAGAGTGCGATGAGTACAACTACGCCACTATCTGTCTGTTCAAATTGAAACTGGAGCTGGGAGCGGGTTAGCACAGCTTAGCATAAAGGCTGGAAACAGTGGGAAACAGCGAGCCTGGCTCTGTCCAACGGTAACTATTTCTGCTCACCAAGCACCTTGAAAGCTCACTAATTAGCACCTCGTAGCTCGTTTGTTCGAAGTCTGTACATAACTGGTCGGCGAATTGCGTTACCGTTGGACAGAGCCAAGCTGATCTTCTTCATCTCTTTTCCCAAAATGTCGAGCTGTTCCTTTAAAAGAATCGTTAAAAGACTTTATAGTAGTTTGCAGAATGTGCCTTTAAGCATTGCGAACATTAACTCTGTCCATCTATCCCTTCTTTCATGAGTTTTAAGGCCCAAGTCTTCATTTTAGACCATATAAATCTGAAGTAAATTCATGCACGCAGCTGAAGGTTTCCAATAATAATTGAAAAGATCATCATCAGCATCAACATTAGGCCTACTTAATGTTAATAGACCTTTATAGGATCTGGCAATATTCTATATTTTTTACACTCCTTAAATGCCATGAAAAGACAAAAACCAAAGACAAAATCCTGCTGGACCAAATACTCACTAGAGCACCAAATGTGTATCAATCCGCCGCTGGAAATAGTCCCCAACAAATGCAATATTTCCTCCTATTTGAGTAATGCTTGATAAAAATGACTGTGACCAGCTGTTTGGGGAAACGACTGAGACTTTGTGTAATGAAACTATATATTTATTCATGTCTTTAGTAGGAACCAATGGGCCTGGGGCCACAGGCAGAGTAGGGGAGTCAGAAAGTATTGAGAGATGGACTAACACATTGATGGTTTTGGTCTTTCAGGGGATTTAAGTAAGTAATGCCAGCCTTATCCTATAACAGCATCATCTTGTAGTTAGTTGTTGTCTAAAGTCAGTCTTGGTATTGAAAGGGCTGTCAACTGATTCTAGCGTAAAAAGCACTATGGACATCACTCTCTACATCTGTGTTCTACATTTAAAAGTTTAAATCCAATCCTTAAACGTTTGACCATATACTTCTGTGTACATTTGGATCAATTTAAGTATTGTGCACATTGGCTTAGTCGATTTGTGGTGTTCATTCATGAGTTTGTAACATATAATAGATACCTGAACTCCTTATGGTACCTCCAGACCCCTCAGATCTGCTGACCAATCACTGCTCTTCATTCTACGCTCTGTTCAAATTCAAATCTTTATGCCTTTATTTACTGATACTTTTTTTTTTCATGTATTTATTATCTCTCAGCACTTGGGTCAACATTTTTTTTTAGATTCACTTATAATAAAATCATTTTCGTGTTTATGTGATCGTAATTGAAAATACAGGCCAGTATTTTGACCCTGTCAAACAAACCTTTGACAGGGTCATAAAACACTAATAACTAAGAATGGGTTGTCTGGTGTGTATTAAAGACCCGTCAATGGATTTCACAGCAACAATGACAGCTTTCGCTCATTTTGTTTACATTCGGGTCACTAATTCTACCTTGTCGACCACAGAATTGTTGGTAAATAGACTATGATACATCTCTCTGCACAGAATCTGTTCGGGATCAACAACGACACTTGAAACTTCATCATTTCAATTAATCACTGACAACAAATCCAATCGTGCGAAGGGGAAGCAGAGGTTTCTTTGCGCCTGCTGCCCTCCCTGTCCACTCCCTTTTACTTTCTCCTGACCTTTGACCCCTGCGGTTCAGACAGTCAAGTGTTTGTCTGAACGGACCATCTGCCTCTGCGAAACCCCAGCTCATAACAACATCTACATTCCTTTGGCTGAAACCTGCTTCCGCTGGATGAGGGCTTCTGTATATATCACTGTTTATTTTGATTTGGCCACAAGCACACAAAGGAAATCATATTACATAACATTTTAGAGCTGCGCTTTGCCGTCACAAGGAAATGAAAGTGCACAGGGACAGAGACAGCCGCAGAGTTCATCCTTGGGTTGATGCATGGAAATGTACGGTGATGACTTTGCAAAGGCTAAAGTATGTCAAAGATGTGAAGAGTGTCCCCCATCAGCTGCCATTAGGTGAAAACTTTGTACAATATTATGTACAATTTTGTTCATGTATGTGTTTCTGCCTTTGGTTGAAGGATTTCACTGATTTCCACGGATTTCTTAGACTTTTTGACTTTGACGTTTACGAAATCATTTTAAAATCATAATACATTAAGTCACAGCTACAATGACTTCAAGCTAAAAAAAAAAAAAAGGGTGGTGTCTCAAATGTCATGATTGTCACCCAACAGCCCCAAAATATTTAGTGCATGTGATATATCCGTGTTTATTTAAGTGATGTAAGCACTGATTTGGGTGATTTTCCAGGTGCAACTGGGATAAAGTAGCTTGAAAAGTGTAGCTAGGACCCGATTTACATTGAAATATGGGCCTTGAAACGCTTTTGACACCATGTAAAATCCTGCTAGCTGGTGAGCATAGTGGAGCATTTGGCAGCTAAACAGCCAGATATTTTTCTCACGAGGTGGTGGAGACCAAAACAGAGCTAAAAGCAGAGTGAATATGGGACTTACGTTCATCAGGTGGACACAAACATGATTCCAAATTAAATGTTGCTCCTTAACAGCTGGATATGGAAAACGGCAACAAATTTGCCAACTTTACAAGTTGACAAAAAGTCAGTGTTGTGTTTACGGCTTGTCCTGCTGCCCTGAAGTGGACAAAATATTATTAATGCTGCTTTAATTCATGATTTATGGGCACAGACCTGAAAGTCTTAATAATACGTATATTGCATAGCATCCTGTCGAGTGTTAGATGAGAAGATTGATACTGCTCTCATGCCTGTATGTTAATTATGGAGCTCGAGCCAGGAGGTCGTTAGCTTAGCTAGGCATGAAGACTGGAAGCAGGAAGGAAACTGCTACCCTGGCTCTGTCAGAATAAAAAAAAAAAAAAAAGCCTCATAACACCCCTAAACCCTGCTAACCTTACTAACACGTTGTAGTCTAGCAATCCATCAGTCCAGCAGTTTCCCCCTGCTTCCGGTCTTTATGCTTAGCTAGGCTAATGTCAACCGCTGTCTCGCTCTGGTCTTCACACACAGATAGACCCTCATATCAATCTTCTCGTATAAACCTCGGCAAGAAAGAAAATAAGTACATTTTCCAGAATGCAAAGCGTTAAGGTTGTATCTTCCGTAGTGTAATTTTGAAGTCAATAAACTAGCAGAGCAATCTAAATGCGTTTCACTTTTCTACCAAAGTTACCCAGTTTTAATCCAGATTTATGAGTATTTAACGTAGATGTCTGGACATTTTTGACCTCAAATCACCAAATCAATACCTCACCGGAATTCTTGACTTGTAAGTATCTGCTGACTCTAATAGGGTAACCTCCCATAAAAACCAGCACACGCACGATACCAGTGCGATTAGCCTGGTGACAACACAGTGGGACCTCTGCTGTAGGGTTCAGCAGGGCTGACTGGGTGCCCCGCTGTTGTTCTGGAGCTGTCTGCTGCTGTCCACTGTAACCACTCCCCTCATTACACTAACCGCGGGTCAAATTGTGATTACAGTAATGACTCTAAACGTGAAATAAAAAATAACTTGGATGGGGAATCTGACTGTTCTGTTTTCCGACATGGCAAATTGCTTCCCAGACTATCGTCTGCCTCTAACGTGGGAAACAGGAAACTGTTGTCTGCCCCCCAAAACGGGAGCGAGCTTCAGATATTCAGATATTCCTTAGTTGATTCTCCTTTCCATCCAGCAGAGAAAAAGAATCAGGTGTTTTTCTGTATACGAATAACAATTACTCTTTCATCAGCTCCATCCTGCCGCCGCTCCGTTCAGACACAGACATGTTTACAATGAACAGGCAGACCTGCCCCTACAAAGGATGAACTGATCTGTCTGCAATACAGAGCAAAATATTACTGTGGTTTTGTTATCAATATGCTGAGGTCAAAATATTGTCCAATCATTTGAAGTGGAAGAAAAAACTATGTATGATAGGTGCAACCCACAAATATAGGTAATAAACAGATTTGATATTGACATTTTTAACTAATTTGATTAAAAACAAGCTTGACTTGATAAACATTTCTTTTAAAAAAAAACTTAAATAAAGGGCTTGAGCTGCTCCCTTTGGGGCAGAGGTATAGACTCCCCAGAGCCAGGTGCAATAGATTCAAACATATCTTTTTACTATGTGCCATTAAATCACTTAATTCTCTATCGATAAATTTGCACTGTTGCGGTGCAATACTGTCCCGGTCTTATGGTTTTCTTTTTTTACTTGTTCTTAACGGTTTTGACCTGCTTTAAATAGTTGTCTGAGCTGTCACCTCTATCGTTGAGGTTTGGTTAAGTTCAGGCTGTCAAAACTACTTCGTTAAAGGGACAGTTCACCCCAAAATCAAAAATACATATTTTCCCTCTTACCTTTAGTGCTGTTTATCCATCTAGATTGTTTTGGTGTGTGTTGCGTAGAGATGTGTGCATTTTTTGCTATATAATGGGACGATACGGCGCTCGGCTTGTGGCGCTCAAAGCTCCAAAACATCACATTTGAAAAACTTAACAGCAGTGTCTCTTTCCAGAAATCATGACCCGGTTACTCAAGACAATCCACAAATTCGTTGTGAGCAGTTTCATGTAGGAACTATTTTCTTTCTACCGAACTACACCTGCCAACCTTATCGCGGCGCAGAAGGAAGCCTGCAGCGATACAGCGATGCTGCTAGCTCACCTAGCACCGCGGAGCTACCTACGGATCAGCCGAGGACCACGCCATTAATGTTTACGTCCTGCGCTGTCTCGAGCACGAGCCTCTCGTCCAGGAGTAGACGCACGCTTCCTTCAGTAGGGAGTTTTAAGCTGCCGTACATCCTAAAGCAACAAACTTTGTATGGAGTGTTTGAGAGTTAAAAAAAAAGAGTTGAGTGTTCAATTTGAGTACATTCATCAGCTCCGGTATACCTTCTCATTTTCATATCATATGTTGTCTTTGTGGGAAAAGCACAAATAGTTTGGTATGACGACAGGAACATGATAGCCACTTAGATCAGCTATGAGACATGACGACTAAAAGATTTGTGTTTTCTGACACTACAGTAAATTCATTCTCCAGCTGTGTGGTCCATATCTCATCAGGCAGGATGTCCAGCAACAAAAGACCCTCCCCTCTCCTCCTGTCCCCTCCCAGAACAGGACGTGAGTGGACATCCTGCCAGCAGCGGTCTCTTCCTCTGTTTCCGTCAACTATTATTAGCGGACAGCCAGTATCAGCTGGCTGCAAGGATATCCCAGTCCATTTTATCGACTCCTCCAACCACTTTTTACCTAAAGCCTAAAAATAATAAACACAAAAGTCCAGCAACGAGCCAGCTGTCTGCCTCTAGCCAGGCAGGACTTACCAAAAACAGAGCCATGCCCACATATCCAGCCAATAGCAACACAGTCCAGGCCAGGTGTGTGTGTGTGTGCATGTGTTTTTGGTAGCTTACGCCAGGAGGACATTCCGGCCAGCTCTTCAACCCTGTCCGGCAGCATTCAGAAGTGTTTGGGTTGAAACGTCAGTGCTCTTGCCAGTCACACACACACACACACACACACACACACACGTACATGGTCACACACACTCTTGGGAAAGTGTACCTTGTGTCCAGCTTTGTTGGTCCCACTGCCCGGCGGCCCTGAGCTGGGAAAACTCTGAGAAATGTTTCACTGGGAAGAGAAGGCAGACGCTTGTAAGATTCCAAAATGCAGACACATCCACGCTCAGTAACGTCCATTTTGACATTATCTCTCACCATAAGGCGTTGGAGGAGACACTGGGAAGGCCGGAGTAGGAGGGACGATGTCAGAGCAATCTGTGTATGCCCGATAGTCCACACTGTTGGTTTTGTAGAGATGCCCATGCTTTGAAAAAGGAGATCAGAATGAAAGAAGTAAGAAAAGAAATAAGGGGAAAAGTGAATTACATGAAGTCTTATGTGATAACAAGCCCGCAGCACACACACACACACCAGCAGACATCAGTCTTGTGATCTGAGTGTGGCTACAGCCTGTGTTTTGGTGTAAACAGTCGGGCCATTCATGCCACCCAGCCATAAGAATGAGTGCAAGAGCAGAAACCTCAGCTCTGACAGAGCGAGCGGCGAGGGAGGGAATCGTAACATCTCGACAGAGATCCTTCAGCTCATCTTAAAGTGGTAGCTCCGTGGCTTTGCTTTTTTTAAATGTAATTTTGTGACACATAAATTGAATTTAAAAGTCTTTGAAGGTTTTGGGAGTTGTGTCATTTAACCCAAAATAATGTGGTACAATCTGATCGGGGGCCGTTGTCAAGACCACTTAAATCGAGTCCAAATGGGTGATGAGTCAGATTCAAGACCGACGAGAAACAAGCTCGAGACTAAGATGACATGTTTTGCTATGGATGTCATTTTATGCTTTTGAGGGGGTGGTCGAGTGTGTGTGGGTAGAGGCACATTGTCATGACGTTCTTCTTAGGAGGCGTTTTTCTATTCTTATTCACTTCCTTTGATATTACTCTAATGGTATATGTTTTAATGCATGTCTTGATGTTTTATGAGTTTGTCTTGTTTAAGGATCGCTGAATCTCCTGCCTGCATAACAAATTCACCCTCGGGTACTAATAAAGGCACACTTTGACCGACAGTTTGAAATGCAGTGAAAACACGAAACAATGTCACAAAAAACTCTATGAACTCTAAGAAAAAACGATATTAGAAAAACGAAATATTCTTGCTCACTGTTACAAGACATATTTGCACATAAAACTACACATCTAAAATGAGGTGGCTTGGTTGTTACATGGCATAGAAATACTACGAAAAATAAGCATTACATGCACTTTTATACTTTAATTACCTTGTTTTAGTGGACTTTCAGTAATTGGCGGGGTCATATTTTAGCTTCTCCTTTTAAATTAGTCAACTTTTATCTCAGGATCCACGCCCTTTAATTTGAGATATTTTAACGGTTAATTATCTGTTACTGTTTTGAAGTTTATGTGTCTACAGTCCAGTCCAGCAGTTACGGCGCAACATTATCATTCGTTTGGAGGGGTGTTTCTGTCCTCTTGATGAAGTCCAATATTCACTCTCTTTTAGCTCTGTCTTTGGTCTCCACCGACTCCCGAGGGAAACATCTGGCTCTGTAGCTGCTAAATGCTCCACTCTGCTCACCAGCTGGTCTCTAGCTGTGTCTGTCTGCTGTGTGCTGCCGAGCAGGTAGCGTGCAGTGGGGTTTTTAGACCTTTGTGACTGAAAACAAAAACGATGCCGTGAGAGCAGTGACGGCGTACCAAACTAGTCAAGTTGTGGGCCGGACAGACGAGCTGAAACTCACTATGAAGCTCCGTGAAGCCGGAGGGAGCTGCAGATTCAGGTTATAGTAGATATCTCTGTTGGTTCACCGCTACGAGCGACTCCTGTCACACTGTCACGTTGTTTTCACATTGTCATTTGATACCTTATAAAAAATATATCGATTACAGACGCTTTAAATTAAACAGACTTTTGTAATTTTAGCCTAGTATGGGTGATGTTCACATACCAGCGGTCAAAGTGGCCGTCAGGTGAGGTGAACGGGGGAAACTGTGTTTACCTGGGATGGTGAGATGGAGGGACTGTAGACTGGGGAGCCTCTGAAGCTCTGAGCACCACCCCCTCTCCATCCCGGACTATGGAGACCAGCGTAGTCTGTCACATCACTGACCTGCATCTGCTGCCTCCAGCCTGATCGGGAGCACAGAGATAAGGAGAGGAGGTGAGGGTGGGGGGCAGAAAAGGAGAGCCAGACAGTCAGACAGATTATGATCTCAAATATAATCAAGCAAAGAATCAAACTCAGTCATGGGTTCCTCTATGAAATTAAATATCCAAACAGTTATGTCTATTCTTGGAAAAACATAACATGAAATGCTATTGACACTTTGTTATGACCAGAGGGCAACTTGGCAAAAGGTGATGATAATGGTTCATGTTTAGCGTGTTTGTCTTTGACAAAAGGGTCTATCAGCAGTATGTAGCTCCTATCATCGCGGGCAGAGCCTGTGTGACTAAGCCAGACTTCACTGTGACCAGATGGTGGAACATCTTGTCGGAAAAAAAACATCTGTTGGAACAATCAGTCGTTCTCTTTTCAGCCTTTTTTTTTTTTTTTT
>CM022489.1:3216859-3231991 GCA_011952105.1 Coreoperca whiteheadi | reverse complement strand
GGTTGTTCTTTTTTTTGCCTTTTTTTTTTTTTTTTTTTTTTTATGTGGCTTGACAAGCACACGTTTCAGTTTTGTCTTATTGGTTTCGAAACAGATTCATAAAATCAACAAACTGACAGTTAAAAGTGTTAGATCTCTCCCGGCTTATTTTAGCCTACTGCGTCAGTATCGCGCTATATGTCGGCCGATAAACAAGAAGAAAGGACCACTACTGTCCACTCAAGTTTATTTTTGTAACTGTAGAAATGTCCCACTCACTACACAGCGTGTTCACAATTCATTAATAACAAACTTTAAGGAATCCTCGTTTTTGGCAGATTTTTTTAAACACTCAAATAATAAAAACAAATCCTTCAGGTTAAGTTAAAGCACTGAAATTATGTAGTTGTAGTTACAAGTTGAGAAACGTCCTCTCTTCTTATGCTACAAACTTGCGATTTCTGTTGTCATAGCTGCCACACCAATATGATAAAACAAGCTTTTGTCAAAGTTTTGTCAAAGTCATCTAACACCAAATCCACTTTCTGAGGTACTGATTTATAAGTCATGTTATTGTACTATCCACTCTGGTCCAAGTCTATATCGCTAATTGCAACTGTGGTTTATTGCAGTCAGGAGTGCAGTCAAAATCTGAGACTTTATAAGCCATGACTCCAAAGTGCTACGCAACGCCAGCCTTTCCAAACATGTAAAAACAGAAATCACCTTTTCACCTCATGGAGAGTTTGGAGTTGTAATTTTTAAAGAGGTAATACCAGCAGTAGTATTGTGTTACGGTCACTCTCCTTTTCTATCATTTTTCACTCCGCGACATAGCTACCAGTTCAAGCAGGTACAGCTCTGGATATTTGTCTTGGCTGTCAGCAGTTGGCGTTTAGTTAATTTTTAACAGGGGTGGAGGGCGAGGAGGACTCCATTGTGCCCTTTTTTTCTCAGAAGATAGCCTATTTTCTTTCCTGATTTTTAGGGGCATTTACCTAAACTCTGAAATAATGTAGAATTATTACGTTATCTTGTCAAAGGAGTCAGTAGGCTACTCTTTGGTAGCCTTGCTAGCTTGTTTACTTGTACCATGAGTGAACTGTTAGAAGGTTATCAAGAAATAATTAATAAAACTCTCTACAGCAGAGAGAAAACATGAAGCTTGTAGCGCAACTTCCTGTGTTTCTTTATTCTTTCACCTTTACCAGTGGACAGTAAACGTGCGAGCCGATTTGCTAGCTAGCTCAGCTCGTCGCGTTGGTCACGAGACCCTCAACTTGCAGATTGTAGCAGTTGTGTTGCTCTTGAAGTGAGCCAGGTTGGGTGATATTGACATATCAGAATCATTTTCTGACTGAAAACTTAAACCCAATATTAATAATTTGGCAATACTGGGGCTGACTTTGGACTGATATTTATACACAGGAAACTAAAATTACTAATGAGAAACTAAAGTTACTAATGCAGATACAATAGTAGAGACATTTTCTTTATTCTTTTACTCAACTAAAACAAAAAATACATTTTGAAAATTGTCCTATTTTACTGTATTGCAGCCTTCGTAGATGGAAACACCAAGAACACACCATAGCGCAGAAACCAAAGCGTGACGTGTGTGTCATGATAGAGGCTCACCATGAATGGGACCACACTCAATTCTGCATATCAACTATAAACAGCAATGTGGAACATTGGGAGCTCAGCTTTCATTGTGAGCATCCATCATCTCAGAATCAGACCAAAGGCCAAGCTAGTCCAACTGAAACTAATCCAGTTGCTCTGCTACACCAGAGGGCCTGCTGAGGGTGCTTCTGAGGTTTTTACAGTGTCGAATAACACTTATGTACTTATGTAGCCGCTGTATTCATGAGGGGGCTATTCTCTTCTGAAGACTGCAACTCCAAGATTATGAGAGGGAGACAGAGGGCATGATGCACACTGGAGTGTTGTGTCAAACTTCAAAAGCATTCCTGATCACTTACAGATTCCTGCCTGAAAACATGGCCTTGAAAAACACGTTAAAAAACAGACACACACACACGGCCACAGTAACTAAGCAGTGAAATATTAGTGTTACTGCTTCAAATGTGCCCTTAGGAGATAACAGCTCCCTGGCAAAATCACCGACCTACATGCATACAAACACATTTCCTCTGCTCAGATTCTACGATCAGCAAACGAGCCAAGATCTCTCATTGACCTGAAGGTGTACAAAAATGCAGGGTCAGAGCTTACATGTCAGCAGTAATGTAACCCTGCGTGGCATTTGGCCGCGGGTCAACGATAACCACAGCGGAGGCCCTGACAGACATGATTCACGAGACGTCATGGCCGTTCTCATCAGCTGTCGACTGTCGGGAGCTCCCAGCTGCTCCGTATGCAAAGAGCTGGGAAGTGATGACATCACTTGAACACCTATGACCTGGGGTCCCCAAACAGAAAATGAATCAGGGATGGAGGTCAAAGCAGAAACGTGCCCCTTCCTCACGGTGGCGTCCCCAGTTGAATAGAGAGGGAGTAAATAATGTGTCATATGTGCCGGCAGGGTGAGAAGAAACAGTGAAGAAGAAGCGACACGGAGACACATGGGTCAGGAAAGCAGGCATCATCAATGGGACAATGTTCAGGTTCAGGTTTTCACAGGTGAGGCGAAGTCATTGTTTTGCAAGTCTCAAGTCTTGACTATGATTTCCCAAATCGAGTCCTAAACAAGTCATTATTTGTCTGCAGTGCCCAGCGTTTCCTTTCCCCCTTTTCACTAGGGATGCAACGATGATAGATTTTGTTGGTACGATTATAGTCTGAGGAATAACCACGGTTTCACGATTATCACGATTATCATTCATTCATTTTACAAAACTACTAATGTATAAAACCACATGAACACTCGTTAGATTTCAAACTGTTATTTATTGCTGCCTTTTGAAATAGAAAGAACACAGTAGCCAAAAACTACAGCACAAAATAATAATCGAAATCTACATTCCTTTTGGACCTGGGGGTAGAGAACTTGGAAATGAAGGTAAAAAAATATCTTGCTGGCTTTTGACTTAGACAGAACAGCTGCCTTTTGAAACAGAAAGTAAATAAAAATAAACACATATTTATTATTATTAAAACTAATATTAACTTTACCCTTGTTAATTGTTACTGAGGGGAATAAACTGAACTGTTATTGTCATTAATACGTATTCATTTTAATAATCTTTTTAATAATTATTAACCTCAGTTTACATGTGGCTTGAGAAAAGCTTGTCTATTATATTGGTTTGTCTGTTTGAAGTTTTACTAAAAATGATGGAAGGATCACACGGCATGACTGGCTCCGTCTCGGATCGAGTCAAAGTGCATCCTTTGTCTGGAAAATGAAGAGGTCAATCGTCGTTGGGTTCGGCGAGGACATCGGGTCATTTCACAAGTCAAAAGGCTGAAGTTCGAGTGAGTCGTTGGTGTCGGAGTTCAAGTCGAGATACGTGATTTTGTCAAGTTGAGTCTAAAGTCACCAGATTCATGGTCGGAGTCGGAGGAACTGCAGTCTTCAGTGAAATACACTGTATTTTACCAAGCTAGCACTTTAAGCAAACAGACTTCACAAAGAACAAACGATGTACAGTAGGTTTACATAAACACTAAAATCGATATAATTTCTATATTATTTATGGATTTAAATAAGCTTCCCACACTTCCATGCATCCACTCCACCACTCAAAACATCCCTTTACTCTCCCACCACTTCACAAAGTCATATGCAGCAGTAAATACAATTTAATCTGGATCCAGAACAAACTTTCATTACAACCTGACCCAGACTTCTTGCGAGTGGCAAATTGCTATCATGTACCCTCACACACGCATCTGTCAGCTGCTGGTCGCCTCAGTTAGCAAGCTCATTGTTGGAGGTAGGAGAGCAAGTTAAATAAAGTGAAATGGCATGTCCAAAACAGGCTTAACCAATGAAAAAGAACTACTGAATGTGTGTTAAGCATAAGTTTGTGTGTGCATAACGCCAACGTGATTCATTTGCGATGATGCAGGGGCCTTTGTGAAGAGTGGTAAAACTGCCACAACGGCACCAAACGTTTGCCAATTTCAACAAAACTGCTACCGGAGCACGGACGTAAGCACCACAAAACGTAACCAGCTGAAATGGAAACAAGCTACCAGCAGAATAATTTTAAAATCACTAATGAAGACCTAGGTCAGTGTCACTGCCTGGCCATCATATGTGATGGTGGGTTGGCTTCTACGCACGGTGAGCAGTTGTTACATCTGGCACTGTAGCTGAATGAGCGAAATTGGCACAGACACAATGCAATTTTGGTTGCCCAATTCAAAATAATAAAAAAATAAATATAAATTACATCACATTATATTGTAACCTGTGTGAACTCAGATATCTGAAAGTCATAAACCAATTACATGATTCCTGAATTCCATAAGTGGGCGTGTGCGGCATGAGGGAGAACTCAGCCTTGAAGGCTTTCTGGCAGAAAGCCTAACCAAGTAGTTTTGGTCCCTAAACCTAACCAAACTGCGACCATTTAGGCACCAAAATACTTGGTTAGGTCTAGGAAAAGATCATGATTTGGGTTGAAATAGTAAGTCACGACACGAACAGTGGTCTCGTGGATGAAAGTCCGGTGTTTGACCCATCTATCCACCCAGACCTGCTCCCTATACAAACTTTGTCGCTCTTTATGCTACATCACCTGACTTCCTAAAGCCCTTCTGGCAGAAAGCCTTGAAGGTCAACTTCTCCCACGTGTACGTGTTGGAGACAATGTTTGAGAAAATCAAATAGGGCCCAGTTATCTTAAGAGGCAATGTTAAAGTGTCATAGCAAACCGTAAACTGCTAGTATAGGCTGAACTACTGATAGTCTTCAACCTTTATCACAACTGAACTTTGATTAACATCACTTGTGTTTTCAGTTCATGGTAGCATCGTGATCCAGAAGCCTCCGGGAAGATAGACAGATAGACAGACACGCCTGTATCATTTGGAAAATCGTCATTAGAAAAGGTGAAATTGTATTCTATTGATGTGATGTAAAAGTCCCTCACTCACTCACTCACTCACTCATTTTTCTACCGCTTGTTCCCGTTGGGGGTCGCGGGTGACTGGAGCCTATCCCAGTGACTTTGGGCCTTAGTACACCCTGGACAGTGGCCAACTCGTCACAGGCTGTAAAAGTCAAGTTAAGTCAATTTTATTTTTACAGCCCAATGCAGCTCTGAATGTTTCGTCGGCTATGGAAGTTATAGTCCAGTGTGCTGTTCATGGAGAAGATGTTTGATATGGCACACACATTGTTCCTTGGCTGCAAATATTTGGATTTGCATTACATTACTTACAGGAGGCATTTCCCACGTAGCATCATCAGATACTGGGACAAATCAAGTTTGCCCAAATCTATTTACCAAATTTGAATACTTTTTTTTGCAATCAGGGCCCCGGCACACGTGGGGCCTTCCTGTGACCCAGGGCACGGGAAACCAGCTGTGGCCTCTGAGGGACTTGAACACTATATAATACTATTTTTGCCCCACAACAGATTCCAAATAGTGAAACTTGTAAAACGTCTTTAAATATTAAAACTTCCTTTTCTTTGTCAGGGTTAGAATGATTCTGTTATTGTTTAATCAGAAGTTACAGGGGGGATTCTAGATCTAAATCTGCTAATGCTTTGAGCTATTTCCTGTTATGGGCTGATGAGAAAGCTTTTGCATTATTGATAATTCCAGCGTTTCACCGTGTCTAACATCCTTGAGTGAATCTTTACTGATAAGAAGTAACGCTAATCCCATTCAGCTGCTTGCAAAACTGTAGGCTCTATAGTTATGTCAGTGGATTATGCTTTGATGGCATTGCTTCATCCTGAGTTTCACTGTGGTGAGAGGTCAGATTGGTCTGTCTTTGCACATACTTTACTTATGTAACCTTCCAGCTCTGCATATTTCTCTTCAAAATAAGACAGATTGAAGGGTAAACACATCATTGTGTAGAGAAGAGCAGATTTCAGGAATATCCACTACCTGCTTAACAAAATGCTTCCACCCCTTCAGCAAACACACCTTCTGTAACACACGCGGACGTATTCCTCTCTCTCAGGTGGAGATTTCCAGAATCAGGCGGCGCTTCGGCCCCTCCGTCTGGGTTACAAATGCCTCTCTGTACGTGCAGGCCGAGGCGAGCTCTACAATATAACAAGTCCAGCCTGCGAGCTTCATTTGCCCGCCAGCTTGTTGGCACACGTGTATTTTCTTTAGTGTGGCATTTCAGGCAGTCTTGATTTCACAGTGGACTGTTTTGTGTAGACTTGTATAAAGGTACTGTGCAGTTATAATTAAATGAGGTAAAGGGTCAGTTTACCCAAAATGCATACATTTTTAGTCATACCCGTATTTAGCAATGCAGAAAATGTTGGCTTTAAGTGCTGAGGTATTGTAACAACAGCCTCTTACACATCTTCTGCCACGCCGGTACAATGTTGCTCAATGGAATTCACGCATTTGCTCTATTTACTTTGCACTTCTAACTCTAAAATTGCCCCTAGTGTGAGAGTGAATGGTTGTCTGTAAATGTGTCAGCCCTGCGACGAGTTGACCACTGTCCAGGGTGTACCCCGCCTAAGGCCCAAAGTCACTGGGATAGGCTCCAGTCACCCGCGACCCCCAACGGGAACAAGCGGTAGAAAATGACGGACTGACTGACTTTGCACTTGTTGATAAAATCACAAAAGTGGGACCTGAGAGACGCTGCGCCAGAAACACACGTGGTTCTGAGACGTCTATTCTCAGTGCAAAGTCTAAGACACATTTTCCGCCAAAATACCTGCAGCAACTGCACAGCCTCTCTTGACAGAACCTCCCACCTGTTTGCGCCTCTCCTCCCACCTGTGCACCGTGCTCTCAGCGCTAGGTACCAAAATACCACACAGATGAGCAAAGAGAGTTTCAAAGCCAGGAAAATCCCAAACGGCTGGAGCACTGCTTGCACTGGTCGTTGTCCTTAAGAGTCCACGGCCATGCCAGCAGCTCTGAGGCTATACTAAATATAGAAGTATATAGCTAAATGCTTAAGTCAGCATGCTAACATGCTCACAGTAACAATGTTATCATGCTGAGGTTTAGCAGATATAATGTTCGCCATTTCAGCTTAGTACATTAGAATGCTCACATTTGGTAATTAGCACTGAACACAAAGCACCGCTGAGGCTGATGGGAATGACATTAGTGTTGCGGGGATTTGGTCACAAACCAACGTATTGGATTGGGTGGAGCATGTCATGGCAATCCATGCAGCAGTTGTTGAGATATTTCACTCAAAACCACAAATGTCTCAACCTCATGGTGGCGCTCGGGGAAAAGTCAGGGGATCACCAAAGTCACTAGGATTCATCCTCAGGGAACCATGAATGTCTGAACAAAATTTCATGGCAATACTGTACATCTAATTCTTGTCCAGATATGCGGACCAACCGACCAACATTGACCGTCCTTAGAGCCATGCTGTGAACGCAATCTTTGGTGTCAGACTGTTTGAAAGTGATATTTTTATTCTATGGCGTGATGCTTCTTTTTCCATTTATTTGAATTGGTCTTACCTGACAGATGGATATTTCCCTTGTGGCTGAGGCCGTTGGTGTGGAGGGAGGCAGAGCGAGACAGGGGGGCACAGCGGGTAGGAACAGGAACGAAAGTGGGGTCCAAATCCAAAATCAACTGGTTCAGCTGCTCTATGGACTCGTCAATGTCTATGTTTAACGACTCCAGCTCCTCTTCTTGGCAAGTCGCGGTGTGTGTAGTGCCGACAGACTGCATGTTGTGTGTAACATCTGTGTTTGGCGTGACATTGTGTGTGCCGTCCTCGTCCACCAGCCCTCTCTGCACTGCTTCCCTGCTGCTGGTTCCTCGAGGTGGTGTGTCAGGAACAACCAGAGGGGGCAGCCTATTTCTCCTCACCCTGTTCAACCTCTCTGCCCCATCGACTTCAAGGCAGCTTTCAGTGACGACGTCACCCGTCTGCTGCTGCCGCACCCAGGGGTGTGTGGAGTACTCGGTTTGAGTTTCAGGCAGGTTCTCAGAGGAGAGGGAGCAGATACTGCTGGAGCTCGGCATATCTAAAGCGGCAGCTGCTTCACCATCGACTTCATCCTCATCATCTAATATATCAGTTTCCCTCTCATGGGACGAAGCCTCTCCATTGATAGTGTGTCCCAATCCAGACTCATCTCTAGTCATCTCCCTCTCCCCTCCATAGGCAGCAAACTCAGTCATGACCTCCAGAAGAGGTTGAGCAATCTCAAAGTCCACCCCAGAGGCCAGCTTCCTCGCCTGGGTACTCTTTTCCTGTGGCGCCCCTCTCCTCTGGCTGGCTCCGGTCCGCCCCTGTGAGGCCACAGACAGGCCTGAATCACTGCTGGCAGATGGAGCTCGGTCACTGCAGCTGGGGCTGCTGGTGGTCAGGGGGAACGACGCTCCTTCCTCACTACTCCTGTTCCTCACTCTGGCATACAAACTGCCATTTCCAGGGTCCACGATATAAGGTGGAGCTGTGAAGACAAAATCCCTGTGGTCAGTATGTATATGTTGACAGACGAGTGAAAAAAGATCCAAATGTGACATATTTAAATTGCAGGTTTTGTTGGACCAATGGTCCAAAGCCCAAAGATATTCCATTTACAATCAAGCAAACCATTTACAACTAAGAAAACCAGCTAATATCCACATTTAAGAAGCTGGAACCAGAGCAATTCTGGCATTTCTGTTTAAAAAATAGACTGTTGCCGATTCATTTTCTTTCCATCGACTATTCATTTAATTGTCTAATTGTTCCAGCTCTAATATAGATTCATAATTTTCCCCAAATGTTGTGCCGCAGTTCCACCAATCTGAGGTAAAACTCAGGGCAAAAGTTTCTCACATCATCATCCTGTCGTCTCTAATCTGGATGATGGCGTCACTGTTCAGAGAGATTTTAGTGAGCAAATCAAAGTTTAACTCTAAAATTTTTAATAAAACCAGAAAGGAAACCGTTTTATTGAAGATATTCCTGCTACATATGACTCCATACCTGCACCACTACTGTACATGATTCACTATGACACACACACACACACGCACACACTCACACACACACACACACACACACACACACACCACCTGTTGAACCACAGCCATCCCTCCAGACACACTCCATGTAGATAACACAGAGCCCCTTTGTGTGGGCTGTAGTGGATGCATACGTGTGTATTCATGTACTGTATGTGTGTGTGTCACGCAAAGGATGTGTCTGTGACAGATGTCTACCTGCGGTCAGATAGAGCGGATTACGCACTGACACACACGCACACACACATTTTGTTATCCGTAGCAACAAGAGATCATATTTCTAATTCTTACAGCAAGTTGGAAACGTACTGGAGCTGAAACAGAGGAATCAATTTAGTCGATCGACAGAAGATTAATCTGGGACTAATTGTAGAAGTCATTTTTTCAAGCAAAAGACTTCCTTTTGCAGACATTTTGTAGACCGAACTATTAACTGATTAATGAAATAAATCGTTAGTTGCACCCGTAATACATACTAAGTATGACAGTAAGGTATTGTATCTAAAAGAGCAAGTTCTGTTCTGACAAAGGTTGTTACATTTAGATGAGATAAGACTGCCTCGTACCGTGACTGCAACAACACATACAGTGAATACCACACTGTAGGAGCACAGACTCTTCAGATAAACACGCTGTATAACTCTGACAATACTGCAAGAACTTCAGAATGAACAGAACTCCGTCGCTTCGATAAAAAGAAACACACTACCATGCCAAACGAGCATCAAAGAGCCGCTTACTTCACAGGCAGCCAGGAGTCAACTTTCCCTGTTCCCACTGCGGACTAGAAAACAGGATGGGAATGCTTGCTGAAGCCTCCCCTCGGAGTTAGAGAAAGGGGGAAAAGAGAAACAGATGACAAGCTGAAGGCAAAGAGGGGCGAGGACGAGGACGAGAATGAAAAGGATGAGGAGACAGATGGAAAGAAAAAGGGGAGGCTTAAAAGATTCAGACTGAGCTTAGTTGAAGTCTCTCTTCCCTCCTCTGCTGTCGTCCTCTCTGTCTCTCAGGCTGCCACAGGAAGACAAGCAAAAGAACATTCTTTCTCTTAAGGTGCTAACAGCCCCCCTGTGTCCCCCCCCCAACCCCCCTCCTGCTCTCTCTCTCCCCTCTCTCATGTCACTCCTGCCCTCCCTCCTGGCCTGCTCCGTCCCCCGCACTATGAATCCCCGCCTTCGCCGTCGCTGCGAAACTAGCCTTGCTTTGCCTCATTACCCCCCCCCCATCCTCCCCCGGCATCCTGTCCCGGCTGAGACAGGTAGGATTGCATTTTCATAAGGGGCAAGCAGTAGAAGGGAACTGAAGGGTGGATCATTCACTAGACTGCACGGAAGCACACATGCACACGTACGCAGGTGGAAGTGTTTGTGCAACACACACACATGATGCACTTTTAAGTAAAAAAAAAACAACAACAAAAACAACAAAAAAACACAAAGCACAAGAACCTTGAGCTGGCCAAATATGGTGAGGGGAATGTAAACACGGGGGCGGGCTCCGGAGAGGCTTGTGTGCAGAAGGGGGGATGGGGGACATATCGGACAAACTGAAACCTGCAACTTGAACTTGAAACAGCTAGAAAAGCGAGACAGAAGACCAGATCGTGGGGAAGACAAGAAAGGGAGACGGTAAAAGAAGATGGGAAGATGGAGTGATAGGGGGAGTGGGCGGGGGGGTTATGTGAGTGGGCTGAGAGGGTAAAGTAGAACCACCTGTGGTTGAAAACAACATTCTTGCAACTGGCTGCGTTGCTAAACTGGCTGGCACCCTCATTATGCTCGCGTGCATGCGCGTGTGCTGGCGGTTAAACGTAGCGGGCCACGTGTGTTTGCCTTCACGTGAGCGCCTGTGCGTGCGTGCGTTTGCGTGCCATGCTTTCCGCGTTTCTCCCCTAGTGCTCGTCCCCGTCCAAATTGCACGGCTGGTGGAGCAGATTCAGCAATGGCATGAAACAGCTGGGAGTGCAAAAACCTCACCAGCTGGTTTAAGTGATTGTTTCAGCTGTCTGGATGTGTGTTTTTGTGTTGGTGTCTTTCCGCGCGCGTGAATGGTTATTCTAGCTAAATGGCAACTCTTTGAAAAACAGCCACCTCCGAGTACACGGGTCTGGTCTGGCTGCTGTCTGCATGATCGCCGTTGCAACCCATTTCCAGGAACGTCAAAGAGGCCTTTGTGACCACAACAGTTGTAAGCTGTCACAGTGATGACCAGACAGTTACCCACAGCCCCGACCACAGCGAAGGCTGGAGTCCAAACAGAAGCTCGGAAACTGGATCTGCACCCAAAGAGGTCTATAACTTCTAAAGAGCAGCCAGAGATACATTAATTGATTTTTTTTTTTTGGCCGCTTGGGGGCAGAAAAACTCCACAAGCTAAAGAAACGTTCCACTTTCAGCAGATTAATGTGAAAACAGTCTTCTACTGTCAAACAGAGCGGGTCGTCCTCCGCTCAGAAAGTCGGCGGTTCGATCCCGGCTACCGGCAGCCCATGTTGAAGTGTCCTTGAGCAAGACACTGAGCCCCGGAGTTGCTCCCGATGGGTCAGGCCAGCGCCTTGCATGGCAGCTCCGCCGTCATCGGTGTGTGAAAGGGTGAATGAGAGGCAACCTGTAAAGCGCTTTGTGTCCACCTGGTGAATGTCCAGTATACACTCTCTTTAAACTTAGTTTGGAGACTTAAACCAGACAATACATGTGCCGTCAAACCAAAAATAGGAGCTAAAAGAAGCTAAAAAAGTTCCATAAGATCCCAGATATGTGCCAAATGTACCGACAACTCCTACTCATTCTGCCATTAAAGGTCCAGCGTGCAGGATTTAGTGAAATTGCAGTTTGCACCCATTTGAATACCGCTCGCCTCGCCCTCCCCTTCCAAGCGTGTAGGAGAAACTACGGTGGCCACGAAAAACGCAAAAGGCCCAGTCTAGAGCCTGCGTTTGGTTTGTCCATTCTGGGCTACTGTAGAAACATGGCGGTGTAGCGTGGCGGCCTCCGTTGAAGGGGACCCGCTCCCTCTGCAGATAAATACGGCTCATTCTAAGGTAGCGGGAACACAACGATTCTTATTTTCAGGCGATTATACATTAATGAAAACATACTTAGAAATATTATTCCATTTCTGCCAATAGCTCCTCCTAAATGTTACACACTGGACCTTTAAGGATGTAAAACGTACAAAAACATTGGTTTGGTCTTTTAAAAGTCGGAATTAAGCAGCCCTGGATTGGCATTTTATAGTTTTCCTAAGAAAGCTGTGGACGCAGACAACTAAAGGTCACCATTACAGTATGTTAGTGCAGCGCAGACGAGTTCATTTATCTGCCATAATGTGCTGTGTCTTCAAATGCATTGTTTTCCTGCTAAATCCTGTCCAACACTTGAGTCAGGTCAGAGACACCGCAGGAATTCAAAACAACAGGAAAAGAAAGTGAAAGAAAGAGAAACAGTAAAAGGAGTCTTTAAAAAAAGGCTTGGGGGGGTCCACATGCACCTCACCTGTTTCAAGAGGAGACGTGTCTTGATATGAATCTCGTCGAACCAAAGGGTCCAAGGTGTCATAGTCCACCGTCACACAGCGTCCGTTGTGCCACAGCTCCCTGCCTGCACATGGAAATGACAAACGGGACCAGCAGACAAAGAGGCAGCACTGGTCAGGAGTCAGTTAAACAACGCCAAGACACACACACACACACACACACCGCCATCTAAGTATGAAAGCACAGTAACACCAGCTGATTCCAGATCTCCTTTTAAAATGTGATTGAAGAACTAATGAGAGCTTTAATTTTGGTCGTGCTTCCATTTGTAGTTGACTGTCAGCGTCTGTGTGTGTGTGTGTGTGTACAGTATCTGCAATCTGAATTCCTGTCAGATGTGTGTGTGTGATAACCCCTCATATTACTTCCTGTTGAGAGGCAAGGAGCGCGATTGTGCATGCTGATGGCCAGCTTGGCTGTAACTTGCTCCTCCTGGTGTCCAACACTGCCCCCACCTGGGTGACTGTTTTTTTGTGTTTTTCATTCATTTACATTTAGTCATTTAGCAGACGCTTTTATCCAAAGCGACTTACACATGAGAACATTCGCAAGCCGAAGGCGCAGCTTCGGGAGCATTTTTGGGGTTCAGTATCTTGCTCAAGGATACTTCGACAGAGCTGGGGGATTGAACCGCTGACCTTCCGAATGGCAGGCATCCGTTCTGCCACCAAGCCACAGCCGCCCCTACTCATTCAGGAGTAGTGAGTGTTTGTGTGAGTCATTTCTGTCTCTTCTGCTTGAATTAGGAGACACAATGCTCTGTGCAGTCTTTGTTTGTAGCCCAAATAATGTGCCCGTGTGCATGAGTATTGGTTGTGCATGTGTGAGCAGGTGTAGGTGTTTGCATGCGTCAGTTAGAGTGGTTCTCAAAGTGGGGGTCAAGACCCCCACATGCTGTCACAAGATACATTTTAGGGGCGGCAAGATGATTAACAGAATTCCGTCTAGTCTTATATTTTTTCTTTGACATTACTGGAGAGTTTTACCTTTTTCAGGACTCTAAAAATACTATTTAAAAAAACAAGAAAACATATAATTCTTCTCTTAAACTGGTGACGAGGGGCCGCAAGTAGACATTTGTTTAAGAGGCCACCATCCAAAAACGTTGGGAGCTGCAGATTTAGAGAGGATTTGTTTAAGGTAAATGTACATTTGGTCAATCATAGCATTCACATTTTCTTCCGGGTAATGTAGGCTTTAAAGGTTCAGTTCACTTAAATTATAAAAAGACATAGTTCTACTTGTCACAAATGGTGTCTGAAAATGCAAATAGTTTTGATTCTATATGCTGAAATACTGAGATATCAATGTCTCTGGATAATCTACAGACTTCCCTGTGAATTGTTCATTGGAACTAATTTCCAACAAAGGCAGTCTATGAAAACGTTTGCACCAGTTATTGTAAAAATTTTAAGTCCCTATGTGTCCAAATGTAATTATAGCACCGTACACACATTTCTGGTGCTATAGGTTTTTGGTTCGCCGAATATGAAATAATCCTGATGAAACTGGGTGCGGTCTAGGTGGTTCTTCATCTCAGTATCCCCGGGTTGGATCCATGTGAGGTGGGAGGGGAGATTCAAACTCTACACACGAGCTTTAATACTGACATTTTCCAACCACCCATCTTTGTAAGTTATTCACAAATACGCTGTTTATTGAGCCTTAGAAAGTGGTTTTAGCCATGCTATAGCTGCGTGGCTGTGGGGACGTCACTGTCTGTCGCTCGGTCGGTCGGGCCACCATTTTTGATCCAGACTGAAATATCTCAACAACTATTGGATGGATTGCCAAGCACTTTTGTACGGACATGCATTTCCCCCAGGGGGTGAATCAAAATGACTTTAATGATCCCCTGACTTTTCCGTGAGGTCAAACTTTCTCACCAATACTTTGGTTTTTGACTAAATATTTGCCAAACTAATAACATTCCCATCAGCCTCAGCTGCCCTTTGTCAAAACAATGCTGTACCTAAGTACAGACTCACAGAGCCGCAGAGCTGTAGACTTTTAATCTTCTTTCCCTTGAATAACAAAGGACGTATGAAACCTTGAACCAATATACGTCGGATTCCGGATCGAAGCTTGGCAAAACCTCTAAAACACATCTGAAACACATTTTCACCGGCATATTTATTCTCGGTTTTGTTATGCAGTTCGCTGCAATAATGTTTAATGTTTGCCCTACGTCTATGCAACTATAGCCTTCATTTTTAAATCAATTAGAGAAAAATAAACTGTGAAACAGAGAATCTGTTCGTGAGAGAAAGTCCACCTGTAATCTTTTCAGGGCTGTCAGAAAGCAACAGCTCCACTTTTCCGTCTTCTGGGAACCGGGGATCTGGAATACAAACACACAAAAAATCAGACAGCTGGACAGTTACCATGGCACGCTGGACATATTTCCTTGTGCACTTCACACCGGCACTCCAGCACAGTCGATAAGGGGTCCAAGGTTAGTTCAGGTATAGGTTGCATTGGTGCATCGGAGGAGGGCGGGGG
>CM022489.1:3143137-3216834 GCA_011952105.1 Coreoperca whiteheadi | reverse complement strand
TTTGAGTGACTTCCATAGATTAGAGCAGCACACACAGCATGTGTTGTTATTTTCTCTCTGATTTTAGGTGGTTTGCTATGACAAAAACAGCTGGCAGTGATGGCAGCAGGTTATAAATACCTTCGCTGGCACAGTCGAGGTCCGCCTTGGAGAAAGTGATGCTCTGTCCGTTCACGAGGCCCGTATGAAACTGGAGACGAAAGACGACCTGGCGGCTGGCTGACCGGCTGTTTTTGTCATAGCAAACCACCTAAAATCAGAGAGAAAATAACAACACATGCTGTGTGTGCTGCTCTAATCTATGGAAGTCACTCAAAACAAGAGCGAAGTCAAATAACCAGTCAGGGGGGAAACTGTGTTCGATTGGTACGCTTCTGATAATTGAATTCCAATTAATAGCTAATGTAAACTCGAGAGATGTTAATCATTATAATCTGGTCAGCTGAAGGTAAAGAAAATGTGAACTTTGTCTACAGCTTTTAATTCAACTTGTATGGAGAATTGTTTCCAATAATAAATATTACTTTAGCTTTAATTTTCTTTCAAGGAAATTCCTATTTTCCCTAGACTTAGTACCAAATGATGTTGGGGTTTTTTTTTTTCCAGGAAGCCTCTTGGAAAAACATTAGGAAACTATTTAGATTCCTATTTGAAACAATTTTTTATTACAGATCTGTAAAATGAAGTGTTGCCAAAAATATATATATAAATACACAGAAAACAAAAAAAAAACAGGGGAAGAAACAGAGGGCTTTTGGGGACGGAGGGGCGAACTTGAGTGAACTTCAAGACGATAACTGTATTTCAAAGAAATGTTTCCCAAATAAATAGATTATTAAAATAATCTATACATTCACAAAAAGGCTAGTGAAATATTGTTGCTGCAAGGTTAGCTTCTAATGGCTCCCCCTATAGGGTCCTAATAATACATAATTCACACGTTGTGCCATATACAGCAGTAGTAATCATTACTTATTTAGTAATCATTATTCATTTAGAAACCTAAGTGACACCTCATAAAAATGTACATTACCACTCACCATGATGTCCCCCTTGAGCAGCTGAGCTGGCTGGAGCACAAAGTAGAGCCGGTGTGTCTGGGCTGCATTAACATGGCTGCGATGGATAATCAAAACACACGTTAAACGGCGGTATTCTGTTCTGAAACATCCCGCCACATGTTTGGAGGTGCATTATGTGATCTGACGCCGTTTCTTACTAGACTGCTGACGTGCAAACGGCCTGCAGACTCTGGTAGACTCTCAGGAAGAGACAACACGCTAGGAAGAGGAAGACTTTCATTACAAAAAAGTTAGCGTCTGTTTGAGAAGGAAATGTTCGGAATTGTTCAAGAAGCTTGCCACGTAAGGCTTGAGACTTTGACTTGAGTCAGACATAAAGCCCCCGCCGCCCAAAAAAAAACAACTAAATTGTGCCATTTGTGTTGAAATCCTTGGTCATCAATCCAAAACGTTTGTCCTAGATCACCATGTGAGAGTTATCACCAACAGGCGATATAGAGGTCGTTGATACTGGAATTAAGAAAATGGAAAGTGGTTTTGGTGCATTTTAAAACATTAGATCGTAGACTGATGACACCAGTTGATAACATGTCTGTGGCGCTATGATCCGCCATTTATCTCACAGTCTCAAAATTTATGTCGTACGGTCCGACACAGATTGTGACCGAGATTTTATTGGACTCATCTCACACGGCGGCGTGACTTGCAATGAACCTGCAATATCACTGTTATAGCAGTGTGTTGGGGGGGCCTTGAGGTCATGAAAGTGAGGACTTGAGACTTTCCTCTCTGGAATTTACTTGACTTGAGGCTCGAACGCAACACCCTCTCGATCTCAAGTATTGATCTGGTGAACACCTAGAGCAACATTTAAGCATGACTTGGCCACGTCTCAGCTGACTCCAGAGATAGTTAGGAACGCCACGTGAAACATTGCTGACCTTTTTGGACTTTGCAACGCACTTTTTTAAATTATAAGCATCTTCTTTCTTGTCTTCTTTGCTAAGATGAAAAGAAGAATAAAGTAGTCGCCCCGTAGAGGGACTCGGCGATGGCCACCTGCTGCTATTTATCCACTTAGCTCCCTATAATTCAGATCAGACATCTGCTCCTTACCTCCATCTGGTCTTATTTTGGGAAGGCGGTGAAGGACAACACAGAGGAGGAAAGACGGCGAGGGGCACATCCTCAGTCCTCCCTTTAACATGCTCCCCAGCATCCACACATACCTGGAGAGCACAGAGAGACGTAGTCATGCTGTCTACCGAAATACAGGTACCTCAAATAGCAACTGGATAAAAGGGCGGTTGGGATTTTCATTGAGTTTCACAACCGCTTTATTGTGGTAACTCTTTCACAAGAGGATAAATCAGGTGAGTCTGAGGTCAACAGTCAGCACATTCCTCGGTCTACATCAAAGATCAGAAGCGCAGAACTGAACCAGAGTTAACCTTTGACCTGCAGCGATGCTGTTCAGTCCACCCTGTTCTTACCGTTTCTGCGAGGGGGTCATCAGGGCGGACAGTGTGTCATTGTAGAACCTCCTCATGGCAAAGTGGTCGAGAGAAAGGTCTGCACTGAGAGAGAGGCGTATATTCAGATGCTGGTGCATGCAACACTCCTCCGCAGTTAACTTCAACTACAAAGTACAGTATTTTCTGATTTAGCTGAAGTAGGATCTAGCCATCTCTGAGATTTCTTCCTCCACGCCAGTACTATCCACCTTCTAAAAGTCACTGGCCCACCACAAAAACTCATATCGTGCAGCCAAACTTTGTTAAAACCCACAGATTCATTGAAGATCATGTGATATGATCGATAGCTCTAGAACAGCAGGCCTTGAGGTGCGACTGTTGTTCCCTGTACCATGTACCTCAGCTTATTTAGCCAACACGGACGAGAAGAAAAAAAGATGGAAATATGAACATCTGCAATTGCATGACAACAGTTGAAACTACACCTGGTGATGAAGACGGGAAGTGACGCGACTGAAAGCTCCAGAACAGCTAATAAATGGACCTTGTGGTCAAATTGTTTTCTCAACCACAGAATGGCATTTTAAATACTTATGGAGAGCCCAAAGTTCCCGTAATACCACACGTCAGGTTACATTTTATGTATGCACAATATCTATTTCCATTTGATAGAAAGGTGCCGCCATAAAATACATGGAGTCTTGACTTTTATATTTTACTCCCGCTGCAGCTTAAGAAGACTTTATAGGCAACACACTGATGCAGAATATACAATGACGTTTTCATTCCATACAATTCGTTTCCACATATGCAGTAGACTTTGATGTTTCAAATTGGGGGATTTTCCGTTTAAGGGGTTAAAAATATCCAACAGCAATGTGTCTTCCTTGAATCAGTGTCCCCAAACTACTTTCTAACGAGTAAATAGTCCCTATGATAAATGTTGACAGTGTGTCCTGTGGATTATCCAGAGTAACAAGGAGAAGGATGCTGCTTTTGATATTTTTAAGTGTCATTTTTCAGTGCACAGCTAAATAAAACCCTATTTGTCTCCATTGCGTTGGGGTGGCAGCAGAAATCTCTGAGACAAAATCCCAAAACAAACAAAAAATAACTATCTACTAGATCTGCATGACGAGACGATACCAAAGTTAATTAGTAAATATGGTTCTCTTTTGCAATTTGGGTGAATTGACTCATGTCACATTACACTCATTGACAAACGTTTGCATACCAGCACTCACTCTCACCAGCGCACAGATCATTCTCTGAGGGACAATGGTCACAATAAGATATTTCTCAATAGTGAGTCACCTGTTCAGTGAACGGCATGCGCACACACCCACACACACACACGTGCACACCAACGGTGTAGAAGTCAATCTGAAGTTCCTCTTTTCTTCATTTTCAGTGGAACTTGGTTTGCCAGGAACTGACCTTTCCCTTCATCCCATCATTAGACATGGGTAAAACGAGGATGTGCTTTTAATAGCTCACATTTAGACCATAAAATCAAGGAGATGTAGCCACAGAAACCAGCAAAATGTGACGTTTGCTTTAAAAATGCCTTTGACTGAAATGCTCAGTGTTTTTGTGTCTCCTAGGCCCAGACTCCCCTGGCGTATACAGGTACATTAAGAGTAAATAAATTCACTGGCGTCCAACCGCAACACGATCCCTGCCCAAAAATCAAATAACAGTCTAGTTCAAATATTCTTCAATCAGCCGTCCTGCCCTTTGCCTGGTGGAGGCTCTTCACTCTGTCTATTGTTCTGTCAGTGCTCTTTGATCTGCAAACAGTAACCGTCAATACTGTGTGTCATTACTGCACAGTCACAGCTCCCTTTACTTCAGTGAAATCTCTAGGATACAACGATTATGTGTAGATAAAGGGAAACACTCTACTTTTAATGAAATCAGTCAAACCAGGCTAAAGGTTTAGAGCCGTTAGTTGCTGACATGTTCATTGTTAGATGGAGCAAAGCCTGAAAGGGATCCTTGTGCATGCATTTATGAGCAGATTTCATAACAATCTGCCCACAAGTCTCTGAGACTATTTGTGTGTGAGACTAGGTGCTGGTGGCACTAGATGAGAGGTCGGGAGGGGTGTAAATCTCCACGCCAAATAGAATTGGAATATGGCCAGTAGGTTGACATATGTGGGCCAAATGTCAGGTGGACGTGCAGAGAGGTCAGCGTTGACGCTGACATCTCACGCAGCATGTTGTCCGGCCCAAAGTCTCTGCAGGTAGAACGGAAAGCAGCCACACAAATATGACCAAATGCCAACTGATGGTCTCGGTCTTGATGCCTCACATTTTATCCAGGATGGTACAAGTGCTGCTATCTTCCACTCGATCGCCTTTGTTTTCCTAAATGTCTACGGGTGGACAATGTCAGTCTGGGGTTGAGCCGCCACCTTGGCCTAGACTGAAATATCTACCAGATGCTATTCAATTTGGTTCAGACATTTATGGTTTGCTGCGCGATGACTTGTAATAACTTTGGTGATCCCCTGACTTTTCATCTAGTGTCACCGTCAGATCTTAATTCGTCCAATACTTTGGCTTCTGGTCAAAAATATGCAAAACTAACGCCATTGTTTAGTGCTAACTGAGCCATTAGCTGTAGACTCTTAGTCTCGTCTGACTATGGATTGTTGTTTATTATTATCGTCATTGTCACCAAATTTCCTTTGGTTTGCAAATCACGATAAAGTCGAAGTTGACCCCCAAATGCTTCTTTACCATCCTTGAGTAAATGTACATGGCATCAGTGTTACCTGGATGACATGTTGCTGAAGTGGATGTAAGAAGCCAGCAGGACTCCGAGGCGGCCCTTGCCTCCCTGTAAAGGACACAGCCACAGGATCAGGAACAGTTTAAACGTTTAACGAGCATGCCGGTGTCAGCGCGCGCAGAGGAGTCGGCCACATTTACCCTGCAGTGTAACAGCAGGACATGCCTCGGATGCGTTTGCAGCCAGTTCTCCATCGTTGTGCACACGCTGAAGACCTGATCCAGGCTGGGAGCCAGGAGATCCGCCCAACCTGTGTCCAAAACCTCAAAGACAAACCACACATGCTGTAACACACAATACACTGCAACATTCAGCCTCTCAAACTGGTTCTTCTGAAGTGTTACTATTACCTTCTGGTTCATTCGGGCGAGAGCGTCACTCTTCTGTGAGAGGTTGATGAGCTGAAGGAGGAAGGGCAAATTGTTGTCATCAAAAGGGGAAGCACGGTGTAAGGAGAGCATCTGTCCATGGTTTACGGACTGTTGTAAAAGTATCAGCAGTCTAAGGGTTACATTTACAGTTGTATTCATTATTCACAACGAACCATACAAGAGATGCATGAGGCATCTATATGCAGATGATACACACATTTTACATGTGAATTTTAATTTGCAACCATCAAGGAGACGATTTAGGGTTTTGACGTGTAAGTCAAATCATTTCAAAAATCCTTTTGTGCCAACTGTTAAAATTTTCAATAGAGAATCTCAAGTTTGAGATATAATTCTGCATATATATTAGAATGTGGGCTTTTTATGTATGCGTTGCATTGTAGTGTGTACTGGCCGTGTCATGATGTCTAAGACAAATTTCCCAGGAATGGGACAATAAAGTACAGCCAGTTCAATTCAATTCTCCAAAGCCAATGCGACTTTAGAGGAACGTGCGGTTTAAGCAGCGAAGGGTGACGACGAATGTTAAACAAACAGATGTGTTTCAGTTATTGGGGTGACATTTGCAACACACATTCAAAAGCCACAGTTAACTGACTTTCTATCATTTTAATATAATAAATTATTTAAAACTAAGTACATTTACTCAAGTGCTGTACTTATGTACAATTTTGAGGTCTACTTTACGTGAGTAATTCCAATTTATGCCACTTTATACTTCAACTCCACTACAATTCAGAGGGAAATACTGTACTTTTTACTACATTTTTTGCAAAACTGGTTATTTGCCGATTCAGAAATATTAATACAAAATATAATCCGTGAATAAATTCTGGTGTATTATTAGAGATAAAACTACCCAGCTGTATATAAAGTAGTCAACATGAGTCCCACCTCCACCTGCTGTAATATTAAAGGGATACGTAAATGAATGCATCAGTAATTATACTCCAGTAATATATTATGTTTTTCTGAAATGAGCCATTCTGCGTAATAAGTACTTTTATGTTGTTGCTTTGAGTATATTTCAATGCTAACACGTTTGTACTTCACTCGAGTAAGATGTTGAATGCATGACTTTTACTTGTACAGAGTATTTCTACATTGTGGTATTACTACGTTTACTTAAGACTGGAGGACTTCTTCCACCGCTGTCTGTTGCGCCTATCTCACCATGTAGTTGTGTCCATGTTTGGACTGCAGCAGGAGAGTAATTTCCTGCAGGTTTTTCAGGTAAATCTCATCTGGACATTCAGCAGGGCAGAACACGGTGATGATGCGCTCAGTGATGTAGGTCAGATCAATTCTCTGCGGTTGCTCCATGACTGATTTCGGTCACATGGGCGCCCTACAGGAAGTGGAATGCAGGGTGTCAGAATGAAAGTCGTGGACAATTTAGGGAAGTGAGAATTTTCCATGCAGGTCAGCAGATGTTTGCAGAGCGTTTATCTGAACTCGTGGCGTATCAGCTGGAACTCCCAAGTGGGGTAAATCGTTTTACGGGATGTGCTGCTACAACAAAGTGGGGTCAAGGCCAAGAAAATGAGGAACTGTACCAAAAGCTTAGTCACCGGAACCCCTCATTGAGCTCATGACTGGTTGAGGTTATGATAAGTCACGGAACAATGATGCCGCCCAACGCCAGATCGTAACCACGCTACTCATCAGCAACAAACGGAAACAGAGATTCTGACAAGGACAGAAAAGCATGACCTTAGGATTGTAAGAGCTGAGGGGAGCTAGTACTGTGTAATGGAAAAGGCCATAAGGTTCTATCAGACTTTAATGGTCATAGATTTTGAAAAACGCAAAGGGTCAGCCATTCTTTAAAAAGTTCCAACTTAGGAGCCAAGGGAAGCCATCAAGTTCTGCCTCTTTTCTGGCAGGAAATAATCCCTACCATAGCCCCCTGAAACCCCCCCCACAACGCTTCAATTATTACACTATAGTTTCTGTGGGGATTAAACAAAACCGATGTCAGGTGTCCATTTGTGAGCTTTAGAGGTGCTGGTAGGCACATTTAGCAGAAATTAGAAGAGAAGCAGTTCTGGATGTTTTGCATTGTTTTAAATTGCAAGTAACACTTTATAAATTGTATTGTCAGTCAGTGAAAATGTCATGTGACCAAACGTTTTAGTGTCTAGATGAAAACGCGCAGCTGAATTGTTGTCTGTGCCCAAATGTCTTACAACCCACAACAGTTTAGTTTCTGTATATTCAACTTTTTCAAAACCGAGTGCTCACGTCTGTGGTATCTGGGCTCTATGATAGCATGATTACATGCATGTTTGTGCATGCCTATGGGCGTGAGCTCACCGGACAGTGGGAGCCGAGGAGTGCACAAAGAGCAGTGGCTGACCTCGCCTTCACCCTGACCATGTGATCAAAGCAGAGTGATCAGCGGCAAAACCATTTTCACACACAGGACTGACACACGGGGAGGCACTGCAGCGTGACGGAAATTGCACTGTACTGCAGGTCCAGTCGCCATTTAATGGGGTTTTGGAAAACGGGATAGTGACCAGTGGCGATTCTAAAGACATCCGGGTTGGGGTGCAAGGCCTGAGTCAAAGAACTCGCTTCAGGGGCTTCAAGAAATGTCGTCACTCAGTTCACAATCAGGATCATGGGATTGTTGATCTGTAATATGAGCAGCTTCGTTATGCTGGTGGCCCACCGGGGCCGCTGATAGCATACAGGGAACCAGTTATCGTAGTATGACTCGTGTTGTGATGGCTGGCCGTGTGTTTTTTGGCAAGAATGCAAGCGCGCACACCGAAACGGAACTTGACATTATCATAACAGGGGCATGAGTTATTGATCCCAGTTCCAAAGAAGAGATTGTTGAGTCGGTGTCAGAAATCCTCAAACAAAACTGAGCTTAAAGGTCCAAAGTTTCATTCATTTTCAGGAAACAAAAAAAGATTTTTTTTAAATGTGTAAACTTTGCTTGGCAGATTTTGACAACTAGTTCAACATTTGTGTATGTAATGACTCAAGCAATGAAATGAGGACTATTAGTTTTATACGGAATGACTCTTCAGCATTCACAAGTATAGTTAATTCTGACTGACATGACATAAGCAAATGATAATGTTATAAAACAGTTGTATGGAAGCCATTGATGCATGTCCAAAAGCATTTGCAATTTGTTGGAAGGAATGAGAAAGTGCTACTATGATGTGCACAAATGACTAAATGTTGGGGAGGTTGTGCAAATGTAAATAGTGATGTGAGAAATGCACCAAAGCGACTGAGAAAAACTGTAACTGATCGCGAAATCAACATTCTCAGAATCAGACTGCACCGCAGGGTTGTACTTTCCAGGGTACAAATGCGTGTCACTGGGGCAGTACCTTGTATCCCCAATTTGTACCTTTGAAATTACAAGTACAGTATGTGCTGTACCCTAAGTCACCAAAATGTACAATGGTTTAATCATTAGGCAATATTGAGAAAATCATTGTGCTACTTTTTCCCATTTTCCGCCTTTTTCTTCCAGTTTTGGGAGAAAAATCAATTGGGCTCACTATGCTGTGACAAAGACCCGATCCCTCACTAGCTTCCCACCTGAGTGTGGACTGAAGCCAGGAATCTGCAGTTCCCCTGTGCCTCCCAGGCGCCTCAAGCAACAGGCTATGGACTTTACTAACTGCACAGTACCTTTAGTTGAGGCTGAATTGGTACGAATGTGTGCCTTGAACTACAAGTAACTGCCACCTATATGGTGGTTCAAATGCTACACATCTGGGGCCCAGGCCTGTTTGGGTACATGCGTGAAAAACATACATTCCTCCGGTACTTCTGTTTTTGAGTGTGTCCGGTGTTTCCTGGCGGAAAGCAGTTGGCAGGGTTGGGCAAACGATCTTAATGAGTGACCGCTCTCCCGTTATGCATTTCTGGTGTGTCAACAGTTTTAGACCGCTGCAGTCTAAATCCGTCAGTGCTCCGCCTGAGGAACCAAAACAAACGGAAGTGTGTGACTTAACCGCACACACACACACACACACACACACACACGCACGCACACACTCGCACGTTGCTATAGGGAGAGCTGCTTAGCAAAGTCCTTGAGCTTGAACTAGCCACGTCTAATTATAGTCTCTATTTCCCATTTTAAAGGGAGGCATTCCAAAATGGATTAGCCATCTTTCTTTCTTTCGTTTCAAGTTGGCAGTGAAAAACATCCTCTGCCTGCCGTGAATGCAGCAGGAATAGAGCCATCAGTTGGTCGGTAATTCAACTGCGCAAAATACCAGAACTGAAAGTGACAGCAACACCTCACCGTGACCAGCTTTTGTTTGGCTTGTCATCCTACAGTGTCCTACATCCCGTCTTCAGATCCTCTTCTTCTCTGTTTTCCTGAAAGCTTTTGATCAGAGCAGTAAACTAATCTCCCTTCAGGCCACCCGATCCTTCCTTATTGAGTTAAACAATCTTGTTTTTTCATAAATACACTGAGTTAAATCTTGGTCATTTCGTTATATTCTATACTTGTCTCACAGATAGCTCAATCAGTTAGTACTCCATCTGTTAGTATCAAATTCAGGTCACTTGATCCAAGGCAAGTTTTGTAGGAAGTTCATTTGCATTGGTAATAAGTGTAATCATCACACCCCCACTGGCAGGCTTTTTCACTTGTCCTAAGAAAAGTAGGCTTTTAAGACTTAATGCAAGATTAAATGACCCCTTAAAGCGGACTGAATCCCAGTGGAAACACGCCTCCTGGGGTTCAGTGTCTTGTGTCAGTTGACTAATCTCCCCCTCTCTGTGCATCTGCAGGGAGACTTTTTTCACTGTTTACCCCCCCCCCCCCCCTCCGCCCCCCTTTACTGAAAGCAGCAGTCAACACTAAAATGTGGACCAGCATCAGTGGTCGTTAGCATTCAAGGGAAGTTGTCCTGCATGAACAAACAGTGAACTGGCCACTCTGCCAAAGTGAGAAGCCTCATGGGAGTGGATTAACATCACTGCAGTTCAGACCTTATGGTGAACCGATCCTGCGGCGGGAGAGAAATGAAACATTTTAGACAACAGGGAGGGATCTTACCTTTGCTGTTGTTACAGTAAACAAGAAGTCCAACAAATCACAGCAATATGAGGCTTTGTGAGTGAAAGTCTGTGCGCGTGGCTAGTATAGGAAACGAGGTGGAGACTTGACAGGGGGAGGGAGGAAGAGAAAGAGAGCAAGAGGGAAAGCACGATAAACTATACGGTCACCGTGCAGCCTGCACTTTGCCCTCTGTTGGATTGTAACGTGACAGCAGTCCGCCCACGTGCATGTGAAAGTGTCAGGGATTAAGACACCCCTCTCTCTTTTAAGCCCACATTAGCACATATACAGTAGCCGATCCCTAATCAATTTTGTGCTCCAGGGAAGCCTAGAAACTCAAAGGTTTGACCCACTTTTTACCGCCACGGACACACAGATTCATGCGTTGTACGTCACAGAGCCTCCTGTGATAGGGAAGAGTCGCCACGTTGAATCATATGAAAGATTTATTTTATTACTTTGCTAACTGGCAGTGGTGGAATGTAGGCTAACTAAACCCAACTGAAGCACAAATGTGAGGGAATTGTACTTGAGTAGTCCCATTTTCTTTATACTTCTACTTCACTGCATGGGAAATGATGTACTTTTTTTTAATGTGGATTAAGGTTTATAAAAGATGAGGCTTTGTTATAGATGAAACTACAAAATGAAGCAGTTTAAATTAGACTCACCGTGACCCACTGCAACATGAAAGTGCTGCTTACAGTGTAATACTTTAGCAATGATAAATAACTGATGTATAGTGGTGTAACACTGACAAGGGTCATTCTGCTCCGTAGTGAATACTTTTACTTTACTTAAGTGAGATATTGAATGCACGGCTTTTAGCCTACTTGTAATGGACTATTTTATATTGTCCTTTTGGTACTTTAAGCCAGGGATCTGAATGCTTCTTCCACCGCTGACTTGTAGAGAGGTAAGTAATAAGTGGTTCCTGAATCTCACTGCAGGAATTACTGGCCGGTGATACGGCCTTTATGCCACTAGGTGGCGCCAGAAGACGAGTCACAGCCATTCTGCGCTTGCTGCTTACATGTTGATGAAGAAATGCGACGGCATACAGTGAATTTGTCGGGATAGTTTCACTGTATATATGTAAAATACCATCAAATAATCAAACGTGTTATTAGTTTACCAGCACGCTCCGGTTGAGCTACAAAACCAAGTAATGCAACTGTAGTTGATGGTGCATTCAACAGCTTATTTATTACTCGTACTTCGTGGCTTCTGAACGAAATACTTCTCTAGGATTCATGTGGTTTGTGCTGACCTACCAGGATCTTCTCTTTCTTCTGTTTAGACAATTGGAATATCAAAATAGACGATACACAACACGATACACCAAATCATATTAGGGCTGCAACTAACAATTATTCTATCAAACAATCTGATGAATGAGTTTCTTGTGCACTGGCAACAACTGTCCCCGCGCGTTAACCAGCTTACCGGCCAATAGAGGGACGCCCCAGCACCGGAGCATGGTCTTAACATGGGTTTAATTAACGGTGCGCTCTTTGGGACAACTGTCTGGAGGCGACGTCTCCAACGCGCCCGGCCACGCAACCTGGCACCATGTTACTCCATCTGATCTCATAGCACACGTCAGGACATAATCTGGTCTAGTGCATATGTATGCGTAGGGCCCTTTGTCGTGATTGCGTTTGGGGTGACAGCTTTGGGGCACTCGGGCCCCTTCATCAGTCACAGAGCTGCCCGGAGCCCGTTGGCGATTTGCATGCAAACCCGTTTATTTAGCAACTCCTTATTTAAAATGAGAGCGTGGCTGCAACGAAAAGGCCTACGTTGTTTTGGGGGAGGGTGTCGCATTTTTTAAATAAAATGGTGAAATATAAGATTCAGTCCCCCCGCTCAAATAAGTGTCGTACTGTCCCGTAGGTCTATAGAATCACCATTTCTCAAGTTGATATATTCCATTTGTTCCATTAGACAGACAGACAGACAGATATATAGGCTATTTTATTAATCTCAGTGGGAAATTTAGCCGTCTAAGCGGTTTAGAGCAAAAAAGGACAGATAATGATCAAACACTATACAATATTTCTCAACAATAACTCAACATTTACCGTTGGCTTCCTTGCTTCCTAAAATCAAACATCGGTTGAAATTCGCACTTTTCTAGTTCTTTTGCCCGCGTTGAGAAGTCGGATCCCCTGTCCCGTAAACATCTTTACGAAGTCCGAGCTTTGAGGTGGTCCGTGAAGGGGTCGCATTTCATATCCAATGAGAGGCCGCCCTGGACCCCGCGTCCCGCTGGCCGTCACTCTCGTCTGGTCCGTGCGGCCGCGGGCGCGCCTGGATCTCGCGCTAGCTTCCATGGCGACCAACTAGAAAAGCACTTTCTCCTGTCGACCGGCCGGCTAGCTCCTGTGAGCGAGCTAACGGGCGTGTTATGACATGGGATGATGTAGTGGAATAGCCGCGCAGTACCATAGCATGCGAAGCTAACGTGAAGACCTTACGCGTTTTGCCAGGAGAAACTAGCCAGTAAGTAGCCCGTGCGCTAACCGCTGACCAGCGTTCACCTGCGGGTGGTTCTTGCTAACTAGCCGCCGCTGCTAGCTAACAGGATGGAAAGTGTGAAGGAAAACGAGTCTGGGGCTCTTTCAACTCCCTCGACACCACAAGGGATACTTGACTCTGGCAGTGACAGTAACGCCGCGAAGCCCAGTGGATTAACGGCGCTATCCGCGGGAAAGAGACCGTCCATCGGGGAGGATGACGTTGGGGGCGCAGAGGCGAAACTCTTCGGGAAGGGACTCGCGGCCACCTCCCTTCTTCAGATTGCGATAAGGAACGGGATCTATCAAAGCCAAGTTGCCAACGCTATCGGCGGTGCGGCCAAAAACATTAGCGTGCCTGCCGTGAAAGCAGCCAGCATTTACAGTCTGACATCCGTCAGCAGCACCACTTCTGTCAACTCTCTGCTGAGCAGGAGGCGGCAGAGACACAAGCGGAATCTGTCGCTGGGCGCTCCGCCGACCGGCGGCTCGCCCGGCGGGTCCTCCGCGGAGGCGGCAACCCCCGCTCCCTCAGCCTCGCCGCTGAGCACCCTCAGCCTGGATAGGAGGACCTTTCTCCGGCAGAAGCAGTCGAAGCAGCTCCAGGCCTCGGATAAGACATGGGTGAGATCGGACCTCCGGCGGGGCTGCATTCATGTCCACGACTGGCTCACGCCCTCCTACCCGCGGCCGGTGCTCTGCACAGTGGACACCACTGCTAAAGAGGTAGCCAGTAAGCTGGGGGGGAGCAAAGCTGGGGCTGTGTTGAGAATTAACTGCAAAACCACTGCTTTGGTTGACTTAAATGATAATTGTAAAGATAATAATGGACAGACGGATGAAATCAAAGGTCTGGATGACAGTGTGGACGTCAAAAACCCCAAAGCAGAGGAGAATGAACACACAAAACTGTGTTATCCTGATGCTAAACTTTCTTCTAACTTGCTGGATGATAAAACCGCGAGTAACTCTTCATCGGAGGTCTATCTGAATCACATTGGGGTGGATTTGAGCCTGAGTGTGGCAGACTGCTATGGAGTCTACTCTGGTTCAGATATGGAGAGCAGCACCTGCGAGGACTTCAGCCCAGGAGGGCCCAGAAGCACAGAGCTCCAGGACTCGCTCAGCGACGGGCCGGGTTTGGGCACGGACTCCTCGGTGCTGAGCCCAAACTGTGACAGTGCCACAGAGGGACCTGACCCGTTTGAGAGCTCCTCAGATGAGGTAGAGCTTACCTCTTCTCCGACACATTCAACGGGCAACTCTGCCGCAGACCCCTGTAGTGCTTCCAGCCAAGTGACAGCCACCCTTGATGATGGTGAGAACATGGATCCCACCAAATCAATCAAACTTCCCTCCAAGTGCTCCAGCAGCTCTCAGACCCGGCCCCTGACCAGCCAAGCGTCTTTCCAGCCTGACCCGGAGGGCCCCGGGGGGAGCAGAGGATGGCCGGAGCCCATCAATACTAGTCCGACCCCGGCTCTCTTCGTCCAGCTGCACGGTGGAGCAGTGCAGCGGCTGGGGGATGAGGAGAGGCCTCTGCAGATATTAAACGAGTACCTCACTAATCTGGGGTTTGAAGACCCATGGAGGGTGCAGGGGGAGGGGATGAATCCAGAAATTGGCTGTCTGATACGCTTCTACTTTGGTGAGTACTTTTGTACAAAACAAAATATCAAAATTTCAAACCATTTGCGAGAAGTTAATGATGATTTATTCCTGATTTATAGTACTGTGTGTCCTGGCATTTTTACGAGTTCTATTATCATTCTCTTCCAATGATACAGCACCGTAGCTGTCAGAGAGCCACTAGCTGCTAGTTACACCACGCCACTTCAGTTGTGCTCTGCTTGTCTCTGCTCATTCATTGTTCATCCATTCCCAGAGCGCCGTGAGCGCCGTCATTGTGTTTGGTCAGTGGGACTGTTAAACAAGAGTATTCAATTGTCCTGGTGGGACAATACCCAGTGTTTAGCCTGTAAACCCCCACCCCCCACCCCTCTGTGTGTAGGCCTGTAGGGAGACACATCTGGAGGTGACAGGTGTGCTCTTTCGGGCACACCTGTCACCGAACTCATGAGGCATTATGGCTTCTGTTTCTCTTCTGCTGCTGCTGCTGTTGTTGTCGTTAAAGATCCCGTTTTGCTGACGGGCAGGGTGAGGGGACGGGAAAAGCAGCCCACGGTCTCTTATGGGATTAGCACAACTGGATATTGTTTTTTGACCTTGTTTTTTAAACCATCAGCACAGACATTGGGGATAAAGCGTCGTGGTGTGACAGCGGAGGAAGAAACAGAAAACCACTTTTAACGTCTTCTTTCAGGAGCATTCAAGAACACTTTTATTTTTAATTTACACAACAAGAATAAACCCCATCAGACATACTATTACTACGCGCACTAGTGACCTAGAGATATGCTTAAGACATAGTACAAAACAGGCTTTCCCCTACCCTGAAAATGTTACACGGAGACCTGGGTAAATTCCACTGCCTTCCATTAAACACCCCCTAAACACCCCCCTCCCACAGCGACATGACCGAGGAACAAAGCGTGATGTAGCGTTAGGCTGCTGGAAGCAGGGCCCCTTCCAGCTGCTGCAGACGAACACACAGCCATGAAACAGGCCGTGAGAGGCTGACGATGACAGGGACAGCTACAGAGGAGAAGTGCTGGGATAATCTGAAGCGACTACGAAATGCACCATGTTGCCAAAATGCGAAAACCTCAAGTAAAATTGGAATAATGAACCACAAGTCACAGTAAAACAGTGTTCCCAACTTTTTGGGCTTGTGAGCCTTTTAGTTAACTCGCAACCCCTTGTTGACTGATTTTATTTCTTTTCAGACTGTTTTAATTTTGGGGGAAAAAAGCTTTATAGGCCTGCCTGAGGAAGCAAAACTATCCATTCAATTCTCTTTGCTCCACGCTGTCCTGTCCTCTCGGTGAGCACAGTATGGATTGTTTGTTAATGTTGATGTTCAGAGTCGAGCCAAAGGAGTTTGACTCAGCAGAAACCCTGTGCCCAAGTGTTCGGTTTCTCTCTCTCTCTCTCTCTCTCACACACACACACACACACTGTGCTGACAGTAAGAGAACAGTGACCTTAGTCGAACTCAGATTTCACCTCCTCAGTGTTTCGGATCTCAGTCGCACCAGCAGACTCCTCTTCACCTCAGACCTGCAGCACCCAGAGGTCGCTGCTTCACTTTACAAGGTTAAACACTCACCCAACAAACTCGTTTCATACTTGTGCCCAAAAACCCACTGAACATCCCTGCAGGCTGCGAAGGCAAACGTCTTATTTTGTCTTTGCGTTGCGACCGGCTCAGTGATGCTGTTTAAGAAACTGAGATGCCGCTGCAGCTGAGCTCCAAAGCTCAAGCTGCAAGCAAAGCCTTGTAACCGCTGGAAATGTCTTGGTGCACTTAGGGACCCTGGGCTTGTCAGGGACAAGATGCACCAGAACGTTTTGTCGCAGCACGAACAGGAAGTGGCTATTTTCGGCTTGACGAGAGACAGGATGTTCCCCATTCAGAGAAACCGACGGAAGGAAAGGGCATGTATGCGTGTGTGTATGAACACACTGCGTCTCGCCTGCACCGCCAGGGAAGGGTGGACCCGCACAGTACACATTCCACGTGATTGTTTAGTTTAAAAGAGCCTCTGTTTGAAAGAACCAGATTGATTTGCTCAGTTGTATTGTACGTCTACGTCACATTCATCCAAACATAAGCTTTGGGCCTTTGTGGTAAAACACACCGACAGATTTGTTGAATCACATGTCGATAATTTAGGAAGATTACGCAGCGTATTGACACGTTGTCTATGTCGAGGCTTTGACTAAATTCGAATCCTGACGCTTGATTGTGTTTACAGCCACCAGATCTCCGTTTATCATTACTTGTTCTCCAGTGGCCTCCGTCGCACCTTTATTTAGTTATATATTTACTTACAGCATCAGTGTTTGCGCTGTCAGGACTCCCCTTCCCTGTTTGAACCGGGGGGACGCACAGAACTCAAAAAGGGAGGTTTGGTGTGGGCAGATCCTTCATCTTCATCTTGGTTCCCCTCAAAGGGCAGGCGTAATGAATATTTGTTCACTTTTAGTGGCTGACTGTTTTCTCCCATTTTAGTAAAGGATAAGAGATTTCTTTCATCTCAGTATTCAGGTCCTGGTAAATATAGAAGTCAAGTCAGGATGGGTTGGGTCACCAAACCTCTATAAAACTTTGTAGACCAGTCGGCTCAAGAGAAGAGCTGGGTATCATTTATAATTTCTTTTACACTATTGCTGAAACCGTACCTGAGTTTCGGTTATTTCTTTTACTGTTTTTGAAGTATCATTCGTTCTCAAATGTTAGATGTTGTCTAAAACACACGCAGCTGTACAGAAACTTTGCCTGGAAAAAAACAAACGTGGAGCTGAATCTGATCAAAGAGTAACCAAACGAGACTCTGAATCTGACCAAGCATTCTGTAACCAGCTTTCGGTATTTGACAGCTTTCGACGTGGACGGATTTTTAGTCCACACATAAAAGTATTGAGGTTTTATACCCAGCGCTACTCTGGCGTTGGTAAGTCCCAGTGAAACCCAAGGGACTTTTTGTCTAAGTCACTGGAGGAGGCAACAGTGAGGATCTAGGTGGTGTTATAAGATGTTACATAACAAGCTAATCTGATTACAGGCCTCTCAGTGGCTCAGACTCTTCACGTGTCTCCCTTTTCTCTAGTTCCCTGGTGTGTGTGTGTGATCACTAGAGCGGCGAATAAAACATCCAGAACGGAAAACACAGTTTCATAAGAGAATCTACATTCTCACTCAGTTCATAGTCGGTTTAACTGGGTTCAAACACATGCAGGGGAACGCCATGTCTGGTGATTCTGGTCAATCCCCTTCTTTGCCCTGTGGCTCTAACTGAACTGTGGCTGCTTTTTTGTGTCGGCAAGGTGCTAATGTAAGAAATCACGCCCGAGTGACTGCTCATCACTTACATAAGTGCGCAGCTCTCTGTCGCGCTCACTTTCTGAAAGACAAACCCAGTGCGAGAGCTGATTCACAAAATCCCAGGCAGCTAAAAATAACCTGCTGTGTTGTGCCAAAAAAAAAAGTCCATTATGAAAAATACAATCGGTGTGTATAATGATCGCTGCACTCATGATCATCAGCAATGTCATTTAGTCTCATGTAACCAGGTTTTCGCTCTCTGTCTCTCCAGGGAAGCCTCGAAGTGTGGGCGGTTCTGAGCGCGTGCAGCTTTCTGGGGTGTTCAACGTGCGGAAAGGGAAGCTGGCGCTGCCGGTGAACCGCTGGTCGAAGCGCCAGGTCACGCTGAGTGGAACCTGCCTCATTGTCTCGTCTGTGAAACACGCCCACACGGGCAAGATGCACATCCTCCCTCTCATCGGAGGAAAGGTACTTTTTGAACTGCTGTCATGTTGGCGTTCTCCGGCTTGGTACGTGTTCTTCAGCCTCGAAGGCACAGAATGCAGAGCTCCGAGGTCGTAACGCCAGCTTGTGCTGCCTACTGGTCTTCATTGAGACTGTTATCTTAGCTTAGCACAAACACTTGGAACAGGGGGAAATGGGCGCAGTGACGTCCTGGACTAATCACCACTCCTGGCCATGAAATAGTTCCCGCGCGCAACCCATTTAAAAAAAAAAAAAAAGACAGTTAGTTAATCGAGCAGCACAATTTAATTTTTTTAACTCTGGACAGAGCATGTTTCCGGTCCTTAGTCTAAGCTGGGCTAACCTTCTCCTGGCTCTAGTGTCGTATTTACTGCACAGACATGAGAGCGGTATCAGTCTTCTCCTCTAACTCTCAGAAAGACAGCAGATATGCGTATTTTTCCCAAAATGTCGAACTATTCCTTTAAGAAAATCATAGTATTTTGTTCTATTAAAACATTCAATAAGCCATATGACTCAATAAGACGAGCAAGAGGATAGTTTGCATAATGACATTTTGAACACTCAAGGAATGTTGAAACATCAATAATGACATAATGCTTACTTGGTCCTTATCGCCCACCCCCTTTGGTTGTGTCGTGGCACTTTCCCAGTGACCTATCGCTGCAAGTCCATTCTCTCTGGTCATATTGTCTCTTAGGACTAGGGCTGCACAATGTATCGAAATACTATCGAAACCGCAGTGTGTCCGAGTGCAACATCCAAATCGCAGAAGCTGCAGTGTTTTTGATAAAAGTGAAATGCCCCCACGTACAGCGCTGAGTCCCCACCTGCAGCGAGCTGGGTTTTGAGTCCGGCCCGTGGCCCTCTGCTGCATGTCAATACCCCAACTCTCCCCCACGTTTCCTGTCTCTCTTCAGCTGTCGCTATCAATAAAGAAAAGAAAATGCCCAAAAAATACTTGGACAAAGAAAAGTGTGACAAAATAGCCTTATAATGTAGAGCTGTAGTGTACTGTAATGCTGTGGTGCTGCAGAGGCGCCCCGGCCTGCACAGCTTGTTCTCCAGATGTGAGAAAACATGTTTACTACAGACCCCAACAAATGTCACATCATCAGGATTTTAAAAGTTTTTCCAGGGAAAATGAAAATTGTGGTGCAAAAATGATCATTCCCACTAATGTTGAATCCCATCGCACTCGTTATATCTGTCAAGATAATCCCAATGTAATTTTTTTTTACCATATCGTGCAGCCCTAATTAGGAGCGGCTAAAGACAGCAGTAAAAGTGCTTTCATTTTACATCCAGAGCAAAACATGAACAGTTAAGAGTAGAAATGTGGGGCTCAGTGGAAGCACTGAAATGTTTTTACAACACATCGCACAACTCTATGGTCACATCGCTCATCAGTGGAGACCAGAAACAACCCACTCTGATTGAGGCGAGATAGCAGAAAGTGTTTGGAGGATAAATCTTGGCGTATTTGAGAGGAGTTGTGCAACATGTTTTAATTTGGGATGGAGTTGAAGTAAAATTCTGGATCGTCGGATAAACGTTTAGGAAAACAGAGATGGAAAAGATTTCTTTTACATTTAGCAGAAGCTTTTATCCAAAGCCACTTACACACTCACAGGCCGAAGGCGCAGCTTCAGGAGCAATTTTCGGGGTTCAGTATCTTGCTCAAGGATACTTTGACGTGTGGCCGGGGGAGGCCCGGGATCGAGCCGCCAACCTGCCGATTGGTGGACGGCCGCTCTGCCACCAAGCCACAGCCGCCCCAGCTGTTTAAAGAAAAGATGCAAGGAAACTAAAGTATGTTCTATGCTGCAGGTGGAGGAAGTGAGGCGACACAGCCACTGTCTGGCTTTCAGCTCCGCTGGTCCTCAGAGTCAGACCTACTACATCAGCTACGACTCCTACACAGAGCACCTCCGCTGGCACAGGACGGCCGCAAAGGTACGTAAAGTGTTAGGACGTATGTATTTGTGTCCACGGTAACACGCCTTGCCACCTTAATCCCTTTTTTTAATTTTTTTTTTTTATTCTTGCATAAAATTCCCGGCTGATTTATCATGATGATGGTGACAGGCAGGATTTTACACATCTTTACCGCCTCTTCGTCACAAGTTGCTCATCGCAGTGTCCCGTCTATCCCCCGCTCTCCGTCAGATTGCGTCCCAGAGGGTGAACTCGGTCGACCTGTCGGGCTGCAGCCTGGAGGAGCTGCCTGCTCAGCTCTTTTACAGCCAGGACCTCACACACCTCAACCTCAAAAACAACTTCATTTCGCTGCACAGAGGTGTTCCAGCGCTCACCAGGTGGGTTCCTGCCACCAACACCTCTGCACACACTTCCCGGAGAGAGAGTCTACTACCATCCTGTGTGTTCAGGAACAAGGCAACGGGAGGGGCCGACAGACTAAAAGCAGTATTTTCCTCTTTGTCGTTCTCTGCTTTGGGTGTGGAACGGCCCTCAGTTGTTTTTATTTGCTTGCTACCATATGGTCTAAAGAGGCAGTAGCTTAGATCAAATTACAGATGGTGTGTGTGTGTGTGTGTGTGTGTATAAGTAATGTTGTGGGGACATAAATCTGTTTACACAGTCAGATTGTAAGGACTTGTCTTCCTTATGGGGACAAAATGCAAGTCCCCATAATGTAAATCGTTACATTTTAGGATGAAAACTTGGTTCAAGGTTAGGTTTAGGCTAGCGTGAGGGTTAGGTTTAATCTTGTTATGGTTAGGGTTAGGGTAAGTCTCCAGGGAATGAATGTAAGTCAATGTAATGTCCCCGAAAGTGATGGAAACACAACGTGTGTGTGTGCCCTTGTACAGCCATTTTTGTGAGGACCAGTTTGCATTTTAGACCTTGGGAGTGAGGACATTTTTGGCCGGTCCTCACTTTTCAAGACACCTTTAAAGGGCTGTTTGAGGGTTAAGACTTGGTTTTAGGGTAAGGGGCTGGGGAATGCATTATGTCAGTGAAAGTCCTCACAAGTATAGCTGTAAAAGTGTGTGTTTTGGGGGTGGGTGGGGGGCAGTGTGGTTTGGATGATTAAAAGAGAGCTGCACTGGTGATGAGAGATTTGACATCCAGTCACCTGACGAATTGGTCACTGATGTCTCATTACTTTCTAAGGCTCTCAACTCCCAAGCCCATTGGTTCCTTCTGAAGATGTAAATCCACAGTGCATTAATATCTCATCATCATCATATCATATCTCTTGATCTTGGCTTCTTTGCAGCCACTTTATGTCAAGAGAGCATTATGTTAGAGCCTGACACTTACTTGATGGAAATGAAGACATACACTGTACAAACACAGCCATTGTTCCTCGATAAACACACGCTTCCCAGGCAGCGTTCTGAGGAATGTGTTTTTCTCCGTGGTGTGCCTGTGACTTTCCCCTCGGAAGGATGTGGGGTCCGGCTCAGCCTTTCACCCTGACCCCTCTGTGAACTGGATTAGGGTTAGGTTCGGAAAGCCAGGGAAGAGACACAAGCACACGGCCCCTACCTGAACCACATGCCGCATTGTTATGGTGAAAACTTTGTCGCGTAAACATTTAGCTTTAAATAGTATGTGCACTGTAAGTGTTGTGCTGCTGTCTCCTTGAGTCCCGGTGCAGGTTTCCTCTCCTGTAATTCTCCTTGTTTAGGAGAGAGGTGTTATGTAACCAAAAAAAGTTTGTTTTTGTTAGAGCTTCAATTCAGAAGAAGGCCAACGTCTGATTAAAGCACTGAGAGATTAATATCTTTGGGCCCTTTTCTCCCTGTCCCTCCCTCCCTCTCTCTCACAATCCCTCTCCCTAACGCTGTCTAGGTTTTGTAAACTGCGAAGCCTCAGTCTGTCAAATAACGCTCTGTCAGAGTTTCCTCTGGCCCTGTGTGACATCTCCTCGCTTACGGAGCTAAATCTGTCTGGAAACCGTCTCTCATCTCTGCCTGCAGACGTAGGAACCATGCACAAGTAAGTGGGCTGAAAGAAAAGGACGACCTCTGGGGTGCAGCTATTAATGAGAACCATGATAATAATTTGCCAGGTATTTGCCCGAGAGCAGAATGTACCCTCAGTGACCTGCACTTTGCTGACATCAGACAGGAGTTGTGTTCATTGTGGTTCCCTTCGTGCAGATGAATTCCTTTTCTGTTTTAAGTGAACACCTGGCTGCGCACCAGACTTCTGTCCTGACCGTGCAGAGGCGTTGTCCCGGTGGTCAGAGTGCCGAGTCATGCCGAAGCTGTCCCTGCATTACAGGGAGTTTGGGCTCAAGTTCTCAGCTATCGTGTCCACCAGCAAATTATGTTTGCGTGTCTGTACCGTAGACTATATACAACATGGACGTAGTGTGCGTGTCGTCACCCTGAGGTTTATGAAGAGCCGGTTGTGAAGCTCAAAGTTGGCTGCCCCGGCCGTCTTGGCAGTGCCTGACTCCGGCTAATCCAAAAATGGGCAGAGAGGTGGAGCTGAGGCGGGCCGAATGGAGGAGGAGGAAATTAGCTACAGAGACCAAAAGGGTTTTTTGTAAACATGTTAATTTCTGCAGTAAAGTTGGATATTTTAACATGGGGCTGTGTGGGGATTGACGCGCTTTTGGGGCAAGCCTCAAGTGGCCATTCGGGGAACTGCGGTGTTTGGCACTTCCACGTTGGCTTCCTGTTTCTGCCCAGGAGGATGCCGCTTGCTCTGTACACTTTAGCTTTGCATGTATGAATATGTGATGTTGGTGAGTCAATTGCAAACATCAGACTTTTAGCACATGATGTGAACATGTCAGACATGTTTCTGTAACAGGATGTTTAAAGTTGAACTACAATTAGAATTCCCCACACTTGTATAAGGAAATAAACTAATAATACTGCAGCTATTTTCCATCAGTCGTGGTGTCGGCTAATAACAGGACTGTCAAAGCTCGCAGCGAGTAGTTGAGTGACGTCAGCACTCTGCATCATATCCCGTGATTGGAATCACAGCGAGTAATAAAGGGAGGGCTGAAATCGCAGATGGGGCTAAGTAATGGCTAACAACTGTGTGGCTGCTGAAATTTAAGTGACATTATAAAGTAATTTTAGTGTCCGCCCAGGCATGTAGGGGGCGCTGCCACTTCAGAAAAATAAATCAAACCTAAAATTCTTACAGTTTTGACCAAGTAAGTACAAACATTAAGGACGTGCTGTGTAAACTGATTTCTTAGCAAAGGTGAATTTTAATTTCTGACTTTGAAGAATTAAGGCATACTTTTTCCTCATAAACTGACTTTTATTTCGGGTTTCATGGATACTTTCAAAACATGAATGCAGATTAATGTCAGGCACTTTGTATTTTTTATGGATTCGTTTGAGGTACATCGTCACTCTGAGCTTCAGCATCCCCTCCCCTCTTCTCTTGTTGTTGTGTTCAGCCTGCAGACTCTTCTCCTGGATGGTAACTTTCTGAGTTCTCTGCCTGCGGAGCTGGGCTCTTTGGAGGGCCTGACCTACCTCGGCTTGTCCTTCAACTGTTTTAGCTGCGTCCCGCCCGTCCTGGAGAAGCTCCGAGGCATGGAGAGACTCTGTGTGGCAGGGAACCAGCTCTCTGTCCTGGATGTAGCCGGACTACAGTGGCTGCCTGCTCGCCACATAGACCTCAGGTAAACATATCCACACGGCCTCTTGACATTTTTAGACGCAATACTGCAACACAGCTCATCTGAGATCGAACAGTTCCCAAGGTGCTGCAGGAAAAATGTGCTCTGTATTTTGGTCTTTTTGTGCCGTGGGTTTAACACGGAATAATTAAGTTCAATTTGGCCTGCGAGTGTTCAAATTACAGCTGAAAGGAATTCATTGATTAATAAATCGATGTTTTGACCCTCTTTCCTTGTATTCCTGTTCTCTCTTGTACAGGCTGAACCGGCTTCAACAGGTGACAGTGGGGGGCCCAGAGCAGCTGGTCCACATCATCCAGCTGGACCTGAGGGACACTGGTTTACAGGAGCTGGATGTCAGGCCTCTCTGTAGGCTGGAGCTACTCCGCTGTGACAGAAACACACTCTCCGTCCTCAGAGTCAGTGGCCACGCCCTCAAGAGCCTGCACGCTGCGCACAACGGTACAAACGTTGCCTTACGTGTTGTAGAGATCTTAAACCGATGATGTCTGGCACTATTTATACATTCGCACTCAGACTAGAAAGAATTATGCATGTTGTGTTTGTGTTCGTAGAGCTGAAGCTGCTGGAGGTGCAGCCGGTGCCAGAGAATCTGACTGTCCTGGATTTGTCCTGGTATGAAGACGCCACGAATCCTTAACTGTCCTATTTACTGTGTGGGGGAGGAAAAAAAAAAAAAAAAAAAAAGGCCGTGTGCTTGTTCTAAGCTTGGTGCCGACTGTGTTCGCTTTATTAAAGGAACATGCTGGGATGTGTCCCCGAGTGGGTGTGTGAGAGCAGCAGACTGGAGGTGTTGGACATCAACCATAATTCTGTTACAGAGCTGCCCGCAAGGTGAGCATCGCGCAAAAGTCACAAACACCTGCCGCATTGACGCATTTCTCACAAACTGTGTGGAAAGTGGTTCTTAAAATGCTGAAGGACAGGTGGGTAGCTGAGTGAATGTAAAAGTTTAAAGGCTCATATATCACATAATTAAATATTCGTTTAAGGCATCAAACACAAAGCTGGCGATCAGGCGCATCAAGCTTGATGAAGGGATGCCTTCTTGAAACTAAAGTTCTCTCGTAGCCCGCTGTCAGACAGATATTAGCAAAATGCAGCCTTCATTTTTGCACTGAGTGAATCTGATCAAAAATGGAGAACAAAGGTCACATTGTGCAGCATTGCAGGATCTTTGTTTACAGTACATTGCAAAACCGTTAGATACAGGTACGCAGGATAGTGATAGTGCTAGGAAGTCTTTAAACTCCCAGACGTGTGATTCCAAAAACCTTCATCGGTACCTGTAGCGACAGGCCCACACCGATGCAGTCTGTTTACAGCCTTTGGCAACAACTAACAGCATATACTGTTGCCTTCATGCACAGTTTGATCATAGCTTTTTGGGGGCGCATACATGCATGATGATAGGGGTCCTCGTGTCCAACCACAGGCTACATGAAACACAAATGTAATTGCGTCTCAAGGTCAAGCCCTTCTCCATTTCTTCGCCTTCTAGCCACTCGGGATTCAAGAGTTAATTCAACATAAGGAGAACGTATTGTAGCTCCGTGGAAAATGGAGTCACTGTAACTAACAAAGGGGCATACAAAATACAGTTCTGTGTCCTTATCAGGGTGAAAGAGAGTTCACACTGACAGATTTCCAGTGCACACAGAGAGACTGAGCTCGCCATGTTGTTGCTGTGTTGTAGGCTGATGTGCAGTGGGAGCCTGAGAAAACTGCTGGCAGGCTGGAACGAAGTGTGTCAGCTGGCCGAGAGGCTGGAGAGGTCACAGCTAGAGGTCCTGGACCTCCAACACAACCATCTGACTGAGCTCCCACACAACCTGTTCATCAAAGCACAGAGGTGCACACATTAACATCCGTTTCCCTATTTCATTCTGTGTTTTCCACATCTATCTCTCTCTAGCTATATATATTTCTCTCCCTTCCCAGTGTGGATATGATAAACCCAAAATGTGTAAAAGTGTAATAAATAAAAGATATGTTGTGTAGGAATTAAGAGGCTTATACACACACCCTGTTAGGAAAGGTATTTTACTAATATACCAGCTGTCAGTTTTATTTTACTAAGTTTGTGTTCTCCGTTGGGATTTCATCACAGCTTGCGATACCTAAATGTGTCGGCCAATACGCTGGAGAACCTCCCTGCGGCCAGCCTATCAGAGGACAGCTCCAGCAGCCTGGAGGAGCTCTATGTGACCAATAACAGCCTGTGTGACACGTGTGTCCCTCTGCTGACTGGACATGGCCACCTCAGGGTGCTTCACCTGGCCTACAACCAGCTACAGACCTTCACTGCCAGGTGAGCGTGCAAACGAGCAAATCAATGTATGATAAGTACATTTAAGTGGCAAATTTATACCTTGAATGGGGCTGCGTTGAAGGACAAATTCAAATAAACAGAAAGCTCACACATAGACACACGGTCACCCTCAGAAGTTATTAAAGTGCAGTTCTGGCTGTGTTAGGTTGCAGAACATCACCCAATCTTGTGCACCTAATTGTAGGTTTGTAGGCCCACCCAAGCTTACGTTTAACTCCCATTCCTTTGCTTTTATGAGCTGTCCTAACCCTAGAAACATGGGACGTTTCCCGTTATCACCCACTCTGATAAAATAAAACCGCCTTGCTTCAGAATCAGGCTAAGGTCACAAGAGAGATGAGTGTAATAAATGTGGTTCCCACAAATAACGTTTGCAGCGCCAGCGCTCTGATATATCCGTACCTCCACCTCCTGCAGTAAACTGGCACGACTGGAGCAGCTGGAGGAGCTGGACCTGAGCGGCAACAGACTGAGGGCTGTGCCCACCACCATCCTCAGCTGTCAGCGTATGCACACGCTCGCCGCCCACTCCAACTGCATCAACTCGTTCCCCGAGGTTCTCCAGCTGCCTGAGATCAAGGTTGGTCCGATACACGCAGGTATTTTAGGCACCGTTTCCATTCCCTCATTTAGCTGGGATGGTCCTCTGGAGCTTGAATGTGTAAATGTATATATTTTTCTTTAATTCTAGGCACACGTCCACACACTCTGGTCCACCAGATCAGTATTAGCTGTTGTCCGAGTCAGCTGCCGTGTTGGGCAAAATAAGGATGAAAATCAGCATCATCTACTCTGATGACAAAACCTGTGCTCCTTCTGTCCCTTTTTATCTCTCGGTCTACCTCTGTGTTCGTCTTTATGGGGTTAGGCCAGATCAGGAAATCCTTTAATCCTTTAATATCAACTATCTAATATCAACTCGTAACAGCTGCGCCATGTGTAGCATTAAGAGATCGCAGACAGGTCGTCTCATGGGAAAGGGGGACTGTTTCCACATGTTGTACACAGTTCATCACAGCAGACATTTTAATTTGTCACTGGGCTGCATTGGTTAGTGCTGTTTCCTCACAGCAAGAAGGCCCTGGGTTCGAATCCCGGTGGGGGCTGGGCCATTCTGTCTGGAGTTTGCATGTTTCCTCCGGTTTCCGCTGCCATCGAAAGCATGTATCACATGCACAGAGGCTCGGTCCCAGGAAGCCTCTCTAGTGAGCCAGCCTGTACGATATCAAAACCTGGACCTGGCTAAATGGAATTCGGGCATCATTTGTGATAGCAGTTACACCAGTGCTTTTCCTGCTGTGACATGTCAAAATGTCTTCCCTGAAGCTTTTGAGAAAGCGCAAAACGGCTCATAAATCAAGATCCGTCTGGTAATCGAATTAAAATCAAATCGAGAAGCAAGGTGAGCGATTCCCTCCTGCGAGCTCACCCTTCCGTGTCTGTGTTTCGCCTCCTCAGTGTGTCGACTTGAGTTGCAACGAGCTGACCGAGGTGAGCCTGCCCGAGACGCTCCCGCCGAAGCTTCAGGAGCTGGACCTCACAGGCAATCCTCGCCTCAACCTGGACCACAAGAGCCTGGAGCTCCTCAAGTATGACGCTGAGAGGAGACCGCAGCAGTGGGGAATACATTTGACTCATGAAAACAACCGGCTGACTTTGTTTTTGGTCTTATTTGTTTTTTCCTCTTTTCTTACTCCTCTCCGCAGTAATATCCGATGTTTCAGGGTGGATCCGTCACCTTCAGCTCCGTGTGTGAGTGAGAGCCACGGGGCCCCTGCAGTCTGGAGCCACGGCTACACTGAGGCCTCTGGGGCCAAAAACAAGTCAGTCCTCCCCCCTCTCTTTCTGTTTCTAGCATTTTTTTTTTTCCCCTTTGGAATTAGTCTTTTATTGTTCTCTCGAAGTCTATAAGACCACAACTGAGTAAGCGTGTAGGCGTTACTTAGATTATTTAGCACTTTTCCAAACCACAGGTACAAAGTGCTTTTAGGATATACACAAAAAGAAGCACTAAAATACAACAATGATGGTAATGAAATCAAACATTTTAAATAAAAGCATAACAAATAGCATAAACCTAAATGATAGAAATGCATTTGAGAAACGTTTCGTTCAAAAGCGCTGACTCAGCTGACTCTTTTGGTGTTGCAGCTTAACTGTAAAAGTATGAAAGTTTTTTGCCTGGTCAGCAGTTCTGTGTCCATAACATGTTTTTAGTTTCTAACCTTGGACATTAAAATGGAGTTAACAAAGTCTTAGGGAAAGTCACTGCAGGGCCACCACGACCGCAGTCTCGTGTTGGTCAGGAGGCTTCCTGCTGCATTGTGGACCATTCAGACATGAAAATTCGGACTTCACTGGTTTAGATGCAGGCGGGGACGAGGAGCTCGGCCATATTTCTAGGCAGAATTGCCCGCGTAGGTAACTCGTGGATCTTCTCGCCGTTGTTCTCAGGCTGTGCGTGGCTGCTCTGGCTCTGGACAGCTTCTGTGGGATTCGTGAAGCTCTCTACGGAGTTTTTGATGGAGACCGGAACGTCGAGGTGCCTTACCTGCTGCAGTGCACCATGGGAGACGTGCTGGCCGAGGAGCTTCACAGGGGCCAGAGGGCGGAAGATTACATGACCAACACTTTCCTCACCATGCAAAGGTAAGCACGCACCTTTATGTGATGCCCTGGATATCTCCACAGCTCATTGCGGCGACTCGACTCGCGCCCGCTCGTGAACTAAGGGTTTCTGTGTTGCTCTGCCGCAGGAAACTGGGCACCGCGGGCCAGAGGATGGGCGGCGCAGCAGCTTTATGTCACATCAGGCATGACCCGGTGGCTCCCAGCGAGCACGGCAGCTGCTTCACCCTGAAGGCCGCCAATGTCGGCAGGTGCCAGGCTGTTTTGTGCCGCGACGGCAAAGCTATGCAACTCTCCACCACACACACTGTCAAAGAGGAGCCGGAGTACCAGAGGGTCCGGCGGCATAACGCCATCATCACCGAGGTAGAGACACACTGGTTGCTCATGTTTCGCTGACTAATAGGTTTTCTGGTTGCCAGCAAGTGAATGTTGATTATAGCTGAATCCTCATCTATTAAGCAAAAACGCCAAACATTTGGTGTCTCTTCTCTGGTTTCTATCATTGTAAATTAAGAATCTTTAGGGTTTTGGTTGTTTGTTTGTTTTTTTTACATTTTATAGACTAAACAATTATTCAGTTAATTTAAAACCGATTAGACTAGGGCTGCAGGCAATGACCATTTTCACTAGACTAAACGATTAACCGATGAATCAAACAAGCATACGGCAGATTAATAGATCATTTAGTCTATAAAATGTCAGAAAGCTCACGGTGACTTCTTTAAATTTCTGCTTTTGTTTGACCAACGGTACAAAACTCAAAAAAAAACTAAATGACAAATTATCACATTTGAGAAGCTGGAACCAGCGAACTGGCATTTTTGCTCAATAACTGACTGAGGCGACTAATCGACTACCAAAATTCTGTCAGTCAACTAATCGTTTCAGCGCTGTAATAGTTGAACTGACAACAAACATTACCAGTAGTTACAGCTCTAATGTGTACATTTGAGGTTTTTGTCTGAAGAAAATGACCTAACTGCCCTTTCTGCTTTCTTCTGCAGGATAACAAAGTCAGCGGTGTGACTGACACCACCAGGATTATGGGTTACTCCTTCCTGTGCCCGTCTGTGACCCCCAGACCCCACGTCTCCACAGTGACCCTCACACCGCAGGATGAGTTCTTTCTCCTGGGCAGCCGGGGCTTGTGGGACATGTTGTCCCCCAGCGAGGCAGTGGAGGCGGTCAGGAGTGTACCGGATGCTCTGGCTGCTGCCAAGAAGCTGGCGACTCTGGCTCAGAGCTACGGCTGCTCTGACAGCCTCAGCGCTGTCGTCGTCCAGCTCAGTATCACAGAAGACTGCTGCTGCTTCTGCGAGCCGCCGCCTCCACCCCCCAGCCCCGGCCCGGGTGCGCACGCCATCACACACCCCTACTCAGCAGGCGGTGACGGCGGCATGCCGCTGCCACCGGCCTCCTCGGGAACCGTGAGCGAGCTGAGCAGCGAGTTCAGCACGTCTGAGATGAGCAGCGAAGTGGGATCCACGGCGTCCTCGGAGGAGCCGCCGCCTCAGGCCGAGCCCCTGACGTCCCACCTGAACCTGCCGGGGCGGGCCGGCGTGCGGAGACCCGCCTGTAGAGGTGGGAGCTTCCAGAGGCAGTTCTCTGGAGCTCTGTCTGACAACGGGGTCGACAGTGAAGACGAAGAACCCATCGCCGGCGTCTTCTCCAACGGCAGCCGCGTAGAGGTGGAGGCTGACGTCCACTGCCTGCACCGCCATGACTGCCCAGCACCCCAAACACACACTCATGCTCAACCAAGCACAAGCCTGCCTCCCGCTGTCGCCCCGCATCGTGAGCCTCCACCTCGTCCCTCCTCCTCCCCGTCTCCTTCCCCCGTCCCTCCCTCCTCCCCCTGCCTCAGCAGGGAGGCTCTGTCGGGGACTCTGGGCCGCAGGGCTCGGGCTAACGGCTCCGTGGCCTGCCAAGGAAGGAACCAGGACCTCATAGAGGAGGCGGCCGACGCCCCGGTCAGGAAGCAGGGGGGCTACTTCAACGCTCCCGCCCAGCCGGACCCCGACGACCAGCTCATCATCCCGCCAGAGCTGGAGGAGGAAGTCCGGCAGATCATTCAGCAGCAGCAGCAGCAGCAGGAACAAATTCAAACACACAACCAGCAAGCACACAGCTACCAGAAACCTGCAGACTATTTTGTCACACCCCTCTAACTTCTGCCCCCACAACAGCTGGCGTCGGCTTCTCATCCCCGATTTCAGTTGCAAGAATGGAGAACTGTGGAATCAGGCGTGTCGGAGTTGATGCTCAGCACCGCGTTAAGTTGTAGCGCTCCCTCCAAAAGCCTCGGAGTATTCTGAGCACGCTTATGGACCAGGAGGCTGGTTTGTTATGCTTTTTGTTATTTCCTTTATTTTCTACTGTCAACTCTATGCCCCTTGAAACGCAATGCAATTTTTTTTATAACACTTTACGTTGATTAAATCTTCACGTGTCATCGATTTTTACCATATCTTTGATTCGAAGAAGCACTTTGAATGCTTTTGATTAGATTTTTGAGGTGAATTCTATGTTAAATGGTACTTTGAGATATGGACCGCGTTTAGTTTTTTGTTGTAGCAAACATTTCCCCTGTTTGTCGTGGCTCATGGCCTTACAGTTGTCGGAGTTAGTAAAACTGTTAAACTAACTCCTAGGAGTTTAATACTTTAAAGTGACCTAGTCACTGAAGCGTACTAATGTTCTCTGAGAGAAAAGATGATTATTTCAGAAGGCTGATATTCCAGGTTTATGTTCTCTGAGGTGTGCAGAGTTCAGAGTGGTGCTGCAGTGGTGAGTAAATGTTGAAGGGTGGGGGGGGGGTCTTACAGTTATTACCAGCTCAATGAATGTTTTGAGAACAGTGTTACAGACTTCTTGACAACAGCAACTCGCACAAGAGAGCTACTTTTGCTATATAATAAAACGAAAGATTTGAGATAACCACGACACGTTGACTTTGACTTCTTGTGGCGCGGCGGGGGACACTTTCAGGACACTTTGTGCAGCCATCTGTTTCGTTTTGTTTGTCGAGGTCTTTTAAAGGCTTTGTTCACACTTCATACAAATGACGAAACAGACATTTTCTCACCTAACCCTCCCGGTATCTAGCACAGGAATTTGAGATATTTGCATCTGGGAACTTCTGCCATCACCTCAGCACAGTGGAGGTCAATGGAATCTAGTTTGTGGTGCTAAAGACATTGAAACATTATATTTGCAGGTTAATCCCAAGACCTGGCTGACCTGGCCTGATCTTTTTCGAGAAACACAATTTGCCATTGAGTTGAGAAACCTTTTTTTTTTTTTTTTTTTTTTTTTTCAAAAATCTAAATTCTGTACAGAGGTGAAATGGTCGATACGGGGGGGGACAGAAATTACATTTACAGCAACTGTTAATCATCTGTCAAGGAAAACACACGGGACGTTTTCTGATTCCAGCTTCTCAAATGTGAGTATTCACTGCCTCTCTCTATGTTACTTCATTGTAAATGTAATCTGTTTGGGACTGGGGGCCGGTGGTCGGACGAAACAGGCTCTGTGGAGACGTCAACTTGAGTTTAAGGAAATTGTGATGAGCAATTTTATGTTTTATTTTTTTTACTTTGACATTTTACATACGGAACGATTATTAGAGACAATAACCGTCGGTTTCTCTGCCAAATAGTTTCTCGATTTATTTTTTTCTTTGATATATAAAATGTCCAGGAGTAGTGGAAAAATGCCTTTCCCTTCCTAAAGCCCAAATATCCAATATCTTTTTGTGTCCGACCAACCATTTAAAACCCCCAAATTGTCAATTTACTGTCACGTACGACAAAGAATCATTACAACTGAGAAGCTGCAACAAGAGAATGTTTGTTTGGTGGAAATTTTAAACAACATACATTTTATTGGGTTGGATGTGTCAAAACCAGTCACCCAAAACTGAATTGCTGGAAACCACTAAAATGTGTTTTTAAGAGATCTTTTAAAAAAGGCAACAGACTGTATTTCTCTCGGCTAACGTCACGTTGTCTTGTCTGTGCCGCTCCGTTACAATCGCCGCATTGTGTTATCTGAATATGGTCAAATTAGAACTTTGCTGATTACCTCACTCTGGGGGATTTCTTTTGTTAGTGATTATGGCTTGACTGAACCCCCCCCCCCCAACTGTTACATCACTGCTGTGTCCTTTGCCCAAATGTGTGGCCCATTGTGTGACAGCAGAGAGGGGACATGCAGCCGTGATGTCGTGGCTGGCGGGAAGCCTCTGGAGGGGACAGAGAGCGACTCAGTCGGACACAGCTCTGGGGCCCCCTATGGGCTGGGTACTCAAACACACAACAGTCCTGAATAGAATCACATTGATGGAGGTTTAATTCGAGTAGATACATTCTTGTACAAGTTCCAGTATCAAATACTTTGCATTATAAAGTCAAACTTGGATATAAAAAAAACCCACATTAATTATTCTAGTATGCATGTTAAAAAACATTTATATAAATTCCTGTCTGAGTCTAATCCAACAGTGCAAAACCGCTCACTTGATAATGAAGCCCCAGCCCGCCCTCAGATTGGTTTCACAAAGCAGGTTAAATTTTAGTCTGGCTCTCGTGCCGCTGCCCGGCTTCACTGGGCCCCAACAACGTGGACGGTCCTGGGTAAGCTGAGGGAGCTAGTTAGCACCTGGTTCAGTGCCCTGACCCAGCCGCGAGCGCAATTCACAGACAATTAAAGGCCAACGACGTGCCACACCGTCAGGTCCCTGAGTGGAGCATTTACTGTGACGTGGGAGGAAAACCGTGACACCCAGCAGAAGCCGAAGCTGACGTTTAGCCAGGCAAAATATACACAATAAAAAAAGTAAAATAAAAATCACACAACTAGAATGTGATACACTTTTAACCAGTCACAGGTACAGTACAGTTGCTACTGCAAAGGCGGATTAGTGCAGAACCTACATGGTATTATTTACAGAGCGAATTAACAGTGCACGTGGAATGTTTTGCTGATGACACTGAATATACTTTTTACCTCCAGTTATCATCTGATTGAGTCTAAAAAGCCTAAATGGTCAACCTCGGGTTATCCTGGGCTGCAGGGATGGAATAAGAGTCTAAAAGCATCAAAACCCAGCCTGGACACGTGGTTGTGCACGAACAGTTTCTTCTATCTTTGACATAATTATCGTGGTGTATTGCGGAGAACCCCGAAAGGTCACGGTGGGAGTATTTTTTTCTCCTGAACTACTTTTGCCGAGGTCGAGCTCTGACAGCATGCAGCCTCCGTGAAAGCATTAAGTAGGCCGTGCTCTGAACCGCTGCGCTTCTATCAGAAATGCAACAGATATGTTGCAAATATACGCCACAGGAGCTCAGCCAGCACCATGTCAACTCACTGCGCGCGCACACACACACACACACAACCCCTGCATGCAGTCAGTGCTTCACCCAGTAAGAATAATGCGTCCCACCCATGGCCACAGGCACAGAAACAGCCAGAGCTAGCCTATAACCGTCCAGTGAATATAGTCACAATCACATCTACAGCCTGTCACAACGCATAGTGCATAAACTTGGTTAGCTGCAATGACACAGGATTGTGGCTGAGCAACTGTAACTAATATAACATACATAATATATTAGACAACATCTAGGTTCTATGCTACCGTCATAACTCAGGCTTCCTCTATGGATCAGAGTAAAAAGCTTTATAAGGTCATGCAGAACGTAACGTGGGGGAAAAGCAAAAGTAGTTCAGATAAGTAAATCCCGACGTGACCTTCCGGGGGCTTCATGGTATGCAAACCTTAAAAAAAATGGCTGCTCTGTTGCCCTTTATTACATGCCCCGTTGTTGTAAAGTGAGTACTTTTATCCATGTCAGGATCCGGTAGGGAGGATGACGCCATTATTTTCAGTGATCTGATTGGTCAGTGGGCGGGCTGGATCAAGTTGTGATCCGATGCCCTGAAGCCGGGCGGCGCAGGTTTCCGTGGTGATCTACTCTGGTTAAAAGTCAGTCAGCCAAGCCCAAAGATAGCTGCTTAACCCACTACTCCTATTTGTGACACGGGACCCCAGATGTCTCAGACAGAGGAGGTTTCAGCCCTCAGCGGGGACCTCTGTGGGAGGGCTCGCTCCTGCTCTTTTTCGGCCTCGCTGCGTTTTCGCTCCTGCAGGTAGCGCTTCACTCTCCGGATCGTCTGGACGGTGAGCACCGTGCCGGCGGCGTACAGGATGGCCGTGATGAGCCCAAACAGGGCCACGGCCGCATCGCCCCCGCCCACATCGCATTTCATCCAGGTGTAGCCGCTCCGCGCATACAGCCTCTCGCGCTGCTTACACACATCCGTGGAGTTGACCCCTATGATGAAGTGCAGGTAGAGCCCCACGGCCACCACGTACGCCACTGCGCCCGCCGCCTGAAACACCAGCGCTCCGACCAGCAGCTTCTGGGAAATCAGGTGGGGCGGTTTGTTCCCGGAAACCACAAACAGCAGCGAGAGGACCCCGAAGATCAGGGTGAAGGGGATGCCGCCGTAGATGCCCGGCGCCCTCAGCTGGCTGTACTGCATGTCCAGTTCTCGCACCTTCTGCAGCTCGGTGCCCTCAATGTTAAAGTTGGAGTTGATGTCGAAGCCGCCCATTCCGCCCATGGACGACATGCCTGATGTCACCAACTGAGATGCAATCAGACAGATCAGGGCCAGGATGTTGGTCAGTATGGAGCAGATCAGCACGATGCCTGAAGGGAGTCGACACGTGAAACAGCTTAGGAACAAGATCACAAAACCAGATCAAGGTCAAGGAACCTTTCTGGGTTGTTTTTTTTTTTTTTTTTTTATTCCCTCCATATAAACGGTGTTCCTTCAGTGCCACGGTGGACACAATACAAAAACACAAAACAAAAGTGTGTGAAAAACACGCCAGTATTAAGCAGTACATATAGATTAGCAGCTGGGCAAATTGGGCAACTGCCTTTAGAACCCCAGAGAACCAGAGAAATTCCTCCGGACTGTTTTGGTGCGAGCTGGCGAGCGTTGGCGATATCGGCCGTAGAGATGTCTGCATGATTATATAAGATATAACCTCGAATATAATGGGACTATATGGCGCTCGGCTTGCGGTGCTCAAAGTGCAAGGAAACCCCAAAAAATAAATAACATTTTTTAAAAACCCAACAGCACCTGCTCCTTCCAGAAATCGTGACCCGGCTGCTCAAGGTGATCCACGGGTTTGTCGTGAGCCGTGTCAGGAACTATCAGCGGAAAGAAAGTAGTTCCCACGTGAAACTGCTCACGACAAGGTCTGTGGATCCTCTTGAGGAACCGGGTCGTGATTTCTGTTGTAGCTAATGTGATTATTTGGCGCTTTGAGCTCGAGCCGGGTGCCGTATGGTCTCATTATATTCAAAACATGCAGACATCTTACGGCCGATATCTCCAAAACCCGGCAACTCACACCAAAACCCGTATGTATTTTTGACTTTGGGGGTGAACCGTTCCTTTCTGCTTTCTGCATTTCTGCTTGATAAATTATGTAAGCAACGGCCAGATGATCAAAACTGCTGTTATTTCTTCCGTAGGTCGGCTAACGCCTTGAGCAACACACTAAATGTCACGCTGTTGACATTCTTTTGTTGCGGTCTTCATGGAACCTGTCAGCAGCGTGTGAGTGATCTGTTGGGACTCAGATATCAGGTTATGAGCGTTCTCCTTCATCAGAGGGCCGTGCTACTCTGCCAAAGTCTAAACTCCGAGAAAAGAGGCCTGTAAACACATAAAACCGGTCTGTCCGGTATTCACAGAAGGAACAACTGAGCTGCGAATGAGACTGAAACCAAAGTCCGCCCTGTGACGCAGCAGCTTCCATCAGGAGAGCTTTCATTTGAGCCCTGGCTTACCTCTCCTGGAGCAAATGTGTGTGCATTTGGACTCATGGTGCTCCACTCGGGGGGCTTCCCGCACACGTTTGCCAGGGGAGTTGGCTTCCCTGGGGTAGTAAGGGGGTCGAGAGGAAGACCTGGAACTTAGAAAACACACGCATCATGACACTGAGGCAGTTCTCCCCCACATGTTCGTCTAGATTGTATTCCAGCATACTTTTGGGCCGATCTAGAGAATTTCGGCCTGAAACGTTGGTATGATCAATAAGCAATGTGCGGGACCTTCTTTTCTCGAGACTGGGGTCCAATATGACAGAGAGAGAAAAAAGCAAGTTCAGTTGTTTATTATACTTGGGAAATGTTACATTCCTAAAGCAAAATGGTTTTTACACTCTTATGATTTGTAAAAGTTATATTGTAGGTGAAATTAACAGTAAAAATTGAAACTTGACAAAACTTTTTGCTATTTAGTTACTTAGATAGATAGATATAGATAGGGGGAACTGCAGGAGATAGGGACATTTCAGGAGGTAGGTGACAAACAAAATAAAATATGTATATAACAAGTTAGCATCTGAGAATATTGTCCGAATTTAAGATACAGTATATAATGTGACCTGTAGTACTACTACTACTACTACTAATAATAATAATACATAATTAACTGTACATAAAGCCCATTTATGTATTAGAAGACTCTGGTGTATGACCCCCCCCAAAGTAAATAGTTAACCATCACGTTTTTTTAATTGTATCTATCTAAGAATTATTTCTGAGGTTATCTAAGAATCGAGGTTTCTTTGCCAGTATGGACACTTTGATTTGATTTTATTTGAAGCCACTTGATGACTAAAAACAAGGCCACTTTCCGGCCTCTGGCTGTGCTGCGGGACACACCGGCGGGTGTGGTGACGTTTCGTGACGGCGCACTAACCACACCTGTCGGGCGTCGAGCGCCGGTCGTCGCGCGGGTCTCGGTGCCGGCGGTCTCCGTTTCTCTCCCGGTGTCCCCGGTGTGAACGCGGCGGTTGGCTCATACCTGCTCGATCGAAAGCGACACAGAAATGACCTTAGAACAACACGGCCACGGCAATTCAACAGTTATCCTCCACACAAAAAAGGGTGTTTTGTGACTATTAGCTGCTTTTTTTAAGGTCAATAATTAGACGCAACGGGCCGAAGAAGCTGCCGTTGACGTTATCCTATTATCCACACCAGAGACTACTTAGGGTGAAATGCAAACCAAAAGCACTTTCGTCTCAACAAGGAAACTTTCCGAACTTAAAGTCAAAGCACCCGTGGAGCAGGTCTGTAGTTTTGCAAAGAAAGAAAACCAGCCGCCCCGTAGCTTCCAGTGTTTGACCGTTAACGGCCACAGACAAACGTACCGTGAGTGTGGGTCGGTGGAAGCGCTCCGAAGTCCGACTATAACGCCATTGCTGAATCCTCACCGGTCTGCTGTGAGAGTCCAGGTAGAAACGGCTCCACCCTACCTGGAGGAGGAGGAGGAGGAGGAGGGCGGAAGAAAAACACACAGGTTCGGGTAGGTGGGGGGGAAGGGGGGGAGCTTCGCTACTACTGAAGTTCAGCTGGTCTGAATCGGCCGCTCAGTCCCGCAGGAGCCTGTTTATCCTCTGTTTCCAGGGGGGAGAAGCCTGTCTGTCTGTCTGTCTGTAGCCTGTCTGCCTGTCTGTCTATCTGCAGCCTGTCTGTCTGTCTGTCTATCTGCAGCCTGTCTGTCTGTCTGTCTATCTGCAGCCTGTCTGTCTGTCTGCAGCCTGTCTGTCTGTCTGTCTGTCTGTCTGCAGCCTGTCTGCCTGTCTGCAGCCTGTCTGCCTGTCTGCAGCCTGTCTGTCTGTCTGTCTATCTGCAGCCTGTCTGTCTGTCTGTCTATCTGCAGCCTGTCTGTCTGTCTGTCTGTCTGTCTGCAGCCTGTCTGTCTGTCTGTCTATCTGCAGCCTGTCTGTCTATCTGCAGCCTGTCTGTCTGTCTGTCTATCTGCAGCCTGTCTGTCTGTCTGTCTGTCTGTCTATCTGCAGCCTGTCTGTCTGTCTGCAGCCTGTCTGTCTGTCTGTCTGTCTGTCTGTCTGCAGCCTGTCTGTCTGTCTGTCTATCTGCAGCCTGTCTGTCTATCTGCAGCCTGTCTGTCTGTCTGCAGCCTGTCTGTCTGTCTGTCTGTCTGCAGCCTGTCTGTCTGTCTGTCTGTCTGTCTATCTGCAGCCTGTCTGTCTGTCTGCAGCCTGTCTGTCTGTCTGTCTGTCTGCAGCCTGTCTGTCTGTCTATCTGCAGCCTGTCTGTCTGTCTGTCTGTCTGTCTGTCTGCAGCCTGTCTGTCTGTCTGTCTATCTGCAGCCTGTCTGTCTGTCTACAGCCTGTCTGTCTATCTGCAGCCTGTCTGTCTGTCTGCAGCCTGTCTGTCTGTCTGTCTACAGCCTGTCTGTCTGTCTGCAGCCTGTCTGTCTTTCTGTCTATCTACAGCCTGTCTGTCTGTCTGTCTGTCTGTAGCCTGTCTGCAGCCTGTCTGTCTGTCTGTCTGTCTGCAGCCTGCCTGTCTGTAGCCTGTCTGTCTTTCTGTCTGTCTGCAGCCTGTCTGTCTGTCTGTCTGCAGCCTGTCTGTCTGTCTGTCTGCAGCCTGTCTGTAGCCTGCCTGTCTGCAGCCTGTCTGTCTGCAGCCTGTCTGTCTGTCTGTCTGTAGCCTGTCTGCCTGTCTGCAGCCTGCCTGTCTGCAGCCTGTCTGTCTGTCTGCTGCCTGTCTGCAGCCTGTCTGTCTGTCTGTCTGTCTGTAGCCTGTCTGTCTGTCTGCAGCCTGTCTGTCTGTCTGTCTGTCTGCAGCCTGTCTGTCTGTCTGTCTGTCTGCAGCCTGTCTGTCTGTCTGCAGCCTGTCTGCCTGTCTGCAGCCTGTCTGTCTGTCTGTATGCAGCCTGTCTGCCTGTCTGTCTGTAGCCTGTCTGTCTGTCTGCAGCCTGTCTGTCTGTCTATCTGCAGCCTGTCTGTCTGTCTGTCTGTCTGTCTGCAGCCTGTCTGTCTGTCTGTCTGCAGCCTGTCTGTCTGTCTGTCTGTAGCCTGTCTGTCTGTCTGCAGCCTGTCTGTCTGTCTGTCTGTAGCCTGTCTGTCTGTCTGCAGCCTGTCTGTCTGTCTGTCTGTAGCCTGTCTATCTGTCTGTCTACAGCCTGTCTGTCTGTCTGTCTGTCTGTCTGTCTATCTGCAGCCTGGCTGTCTGTCTGCAGCCTGTCTGTCTGTCTGTAGCCTGTCTGTCTGTCTTTCTGCAGCCTGGCTGTCTGTCTGCAGCCTGTCTGTCTGTCTGTCTGTAGCCTGTCTGTCTGTCTGCAGCCTGTCTGTCTGTCTGCAGCCTGTCTGTCTGTAGCCTGTCTCTGTCTGTAGCCTGTCTGTCTGACTGCAGCCTGTCTGCCTGTCTGTAGCCTGTCTGTCTGTCTGTCTGCCTGTCTGTCTGTCTGTCTGCCTGTCTGCAGCCTGTCTGTCTGTCTGCAGCCTGTCTGTCTGCCTGTCTGCAGCCTGTCTGTCTGTCTGTCTGTCTGCAGCCTGTCTGTCTGTCTGTCTAATGGAACACATGGAATTTATCAACTTGAGAAATTGTGATTCTATAGACCTACGGGACAGTACGACACTTATTGGAGTGGGGGGGACTGACTCTTTTCACCATTTTATTTAAAAAATGCCACACCCTCCCCCAAAACAACGTAGGCCTTTTCGTTGCAGCCACGCTCTCATTTTAAATAAGGATTTGCTAAATATACGGGTTTGCATCCAAATCGCCAACGGGCTCCGGGCAGCTCTGTGACTGATGAGGGGGCCCGAGTGCCCCAAAGGTGTCACCCCAAACGCAATGACGACAAAGGGCCTGTACAGCCTGTCTGTCTGCGGCCTGTCTGTCTGAAGCCTGTCTGTCTGTCTGTCTACAGCCTGTCTGTCTGTAGTCTGTCTGCCGGCAGTCTGTCTGAAGCCTGTCTCTCTGTCTGAAGTCTGTCTGTCTGTCTGAAGTCTGTCTGTCTGTCTGAAGTCTGTCTGTCTGTCTACAGCCTGTCTGTCTGTCTGTCTACAGCCTGTCTGTCTGTAGTCTGTCTGCCAGCAGTCTGTCTGAAGCCTGTCTCTCTGTCTGAAGCCTGTCTCTCTGTCTGTAGTCTGTCTGTCTGTCTGAAGTCTGTATGTCTGTCTACAGCCTGTCTGTCTGTCTGAAGCCTGTCTGTCTGCAGCCTGTCTGTCTGCCTGCAGTCTGTCTGTCTGTTTGCAGCCCATCTGTCTGTCTGTCTGCAGTCTGTCGGTCTGTGTGAAGCCTGTCTGTCTGTCGGCAGCCTGTCCACCTGTCTGTCTGCAGCCTGTCTGCAGTCTGTCTGAAGCCTGTCTGCCTGTCGGCAGCCTGTCCACCTGTCTGTCTGCAGCCTGTCTGTCTGCAGCCTGTCTGTCTGTCTGCAGTCTGTCGGTCTGTCTGAAGCCTGTCTGTCTGTCTACAGCCTGTCCACCTGTCTGTCTGCAGCCCGTCTGTCTGTTGCTGTGCGCTGTAGAGGAATGTTGTTGTGTGCCGCTTCCTTTGTAAGCCCAGAGATTTACACGGAGCTGCCCGCGGAGCTGCTGTGTTCTCTGCTGTTGGTTAACAGCACACGTTATTCTGTGGAGGCGGCTCATGAACTCAGGAGTATTCACTACGTCACTGGCTCGCTGAATAGGCCTGTGCCATTCAGGCAGCCCACTGAAACCGGCAACGGTCGGTCGGTCGCTTACGACAGAAAACTATTTTGATAATCGTAGGATCGCTTTATTCAAGCAGAAATGACACACGTTGCTGCAGCTTCTCCAGTGTGATGCTTCTCTCTGTCACATATCATCGTAAAGTGAACATCTTTTGGTGTTGTCAGTCCACCTGTAACAGAAAAGGTGCTATAAATTAATGATAATAACAACAAAAGACTTGATAAGTCTAAAGTAAGTTTTAAAATCAGTAAAACAGGGAAAAGGAGGGCAGAGACCAGCACATTCTACAGCTGCTTAATTATTGGCATTTTATTTCATATTATTTGCAAACGGTTTTATTTAAATTAATTTTAAAAACTTTCCATGATTATTTTTGTATGTAAACCCTGCAAGTTTTTAAAGTTGCGTTCAGTTTTTTCTACCTTATTAGACCTTTTGATGCAATAAAGTTCTGAATATTGCCACATTATTGTCACACAAGTAGCATCGATGGCGGCCGCATTCAGGAAGTGACGATGTTGCAACAGTTAAATTGTTCCGGGTCGTAGCGCGCCGCGCTGACGCAGCTGCTGTAAACAAAAACATAAGAGACTCCCGGTTAGCACGCCAGTGCCCGTCGTCGTCTCTGGTTCCGCGTTTATTCCGGAACATATTCAGCCTCCTGTTCGGGCATGTGGTTCCTCCGGCCTGCGGCTCTCGGCTGCAGAGGTCCGGCCGCTCTGCGCTGCCTGCCCTCCGGCTACACCGCCTCCAGGACCACCGCTGCGTACGTCCAGGGCCAGAGCCCGGAGCCACGCATCCGAGAATACTTCTACTATGTCGACCACCAAGGACAGGTGAGTGTATCTACGGACACGAAACCAAACCTTCGATAAATATAATCCAACGTTAGATTCTCCTGCTGGCATGACATGGTGTGTGTGTGCGTGTGCGTGTGTGTGCGCGTGCGTGTGCTCGACTTGCAGCTTTTCCTCGATGACACCAAAGTGAAGAACTTCGTCACCTGCTTCAAAGGTAAACATGAACGCACAGAGCGCTTATTTAACTGAACCAAACATTAACAGCCTACAAGTCTGCCCAAATGTCAATAGCATTTCCGTTCAGTGCTGTTGTTCCCATCCACCCAAAGATGCACTTTATGGCTTCTTCTATGGATCAGCATTGACTAAATATCTAAACAAGCCTGGTAATAGTTTTCGAATGCAGACCTGGTTTATTTTCAGTTTAGAGAGGTGTGGAGTATGATTTTAAAATTTGGTTTCATATTTATCCTCATTATTGTCTACCCGAGACCTTCCTCTTTGTCAGCGTTTTTGTTAGTTTTGAAGAGAGGAGAAAAAGAAGCATTCCATGGAATATAAAGTGAAGAGGTAAAAATGAAAAGTATGGTTTACATTTTATATCACCTTGTCATTTGCAAGTGCCTTCATCATTTCAAGTGTTAATTATAAAAAAAAAGTTATTTTAAATAAAACATGTAACAGCCTACAAGTCTGCCCAAATGTGTGTGTGTGTGTCCCATAGCCCTTCCTCAAGTCGAAAAACTGCGTAAAGGAAAAGACTGACAGTTTTGCAAATTAAGTCAATATGCATGTTTGCCATGAAAGCCACAGTCAGGTGGAGTCGGCTGTTCGTAGCCAGAACAGAAGAACTAAATCGATTAAAATATGGCAACATTGTAGGAAGCAAAATGAAGACCTGACCCAGCGCTCCGTGGCTTAGAAATAGCCGCAGCCCACAACCGCTCTTAAAGCGACACTACCCATGGCAGAATTAACCTGCTGGAGGGCCTCAGGGCAAAACGTCGTCTCTGCATTGTGTACAGTAGTCCTGTTTTATATAGCATCAGTTTTGCTGTGTGGTAATTTGATAAAACTCAAATTAATGTGGGAATATGCAGCTTGTAATCACAATATCTGCTAACAGAGTTTTAAAACTGGATGTGAGTCTCTCTCCAAAGATAAGACTCAAGCAAATATTCTCTATTTTGGTCCATGAAAACACTAAAAACCGACAATGTGTTTATCCGTCTCCCACGACTTTCTGACTTCCTGTCTGCTGCTCAGGGCCGAGCCCATTGGCTCCTACTGAAGATTTAAATGTTTAGTTCGCGAATATATCGTCTCGTGATTTTTAAACAAGGCTCCGTAAATTACTAAAACAGCTGGTCACTGTAGTTTTCAGCAAAAGTTAATCAAACAGGAGGAAATAGTGCATTAGTTCGGGGACTATTTTCAGTGGCGGATTAATCCACATTTGGTGCTCTAGTGAGTGATTGGGGCTCAGTGATGTGTTTTTAATAGTTTCTGGATGCACAGATAATACTTGTTAGTAGATATATTGATTGTTGAATGAGTGTGAAACCACTGCTGATGCCTATAATATATTTACGATCTAATTCCTGACGTTTCTGTTGCTTTGTTGCTCCTCGTCATCCCTGTTTCTTCTGTTTTTCCAGATAAAAAGTTCCTGGTCTTCTTCTTCAGTCGGCTGCGTTCAAACCGGAGTGGTCGCTATGAGGGGGACTTCCCCTTCCTGTCCCTGTGCGGCAGGGAGAGGAACTTCCTGCGCTGCGATGACCGTCCTGTGGTCTTCACCCACCTGCTACAGAGTCCCGCGGGAGCTCGGCAGCTGCTGTCGTACTGCGGCGGGGCCGAGAAGCTGTGCGCCCCGTTCCGCCCGGAGGCGCTGTACGTGCATCCTGTCAGTGGACGGGTCTACCACCCCTGCTCAGAGCGCGGCGGGGCGGTCGGCCTGGTCAGGTCGGCTCTGGCCATCGAGCTCAGCCCGTTCTTCGTTTACGCTCCGGAGCACAGCCAATCGGGGCAGCCCACGCACTTTCTCTGGGGGGGGCAGAAGCACACGCTGACCAATGAGCTCGCAGGATGCTTCCCCGCTGCGGAGGAAGGGAGCGGGCAGCAGGGAGAACTGGGACAATGACCAGAACTGCTCAAAGGTGTACCGTAGATTTAGAAATGCTGTCCCGTGAGACGTGTGGACACCATCAGTGGCCCATACTGGCAGTGGGAGAAGACAACTACTTTCAGCTGTGACCGCGGTTGCTGTGTGAAGCCTGGGCCGGCGGCGCGTCCTCCTGTCCTAACCTAGGTGGTGTGTGAAAAGTCATATTCACTGATGATGCAGAGTGTTTTCAGACCCTTTTGAACAAAGCAGCGTCTGCTTGCCTCATTACAGTTAACACTAGGTTGGAGAGGCTAATAAAGCCACAGCGGCTGAGCGACCGTAAGCTCTTATTTTAATGTCATCGCACACGTTCAACGCTCAACGTAGCGCAAGTTCCCTCAGAGGCGTAGTCACTTTCCCTCTCTGCTGTCCTCACTGTTTCTGCATGTTTAAACAGAAGACTCAGTCACGTGCAAATGGGATTGTTAGAGGAAACGTAACATAATATATATCAGATTTCTAAAAACAGCTATAGTGTCTTTTGGCAAATTAACATAGTCGCAGAAGTGTAATTATACAGAATTTCTTTTCACTTTTTAAATTTATTCCGGGGAGTTACGGAACGCTCTCTTCTCCAGGAACACCCTGCTCACATTCCCACAGTTACACATTCACACCTGGAAGCTTTCCAGTACAACCACAGTCTGATCCGGGGGCCACCGAGCAGCTCCACTGGAGCTAAGGGCCTTGCTCAAGGGTACCTCAGTGGTGGTAATGAGGGAGGGGCTTTTTCACTTTTTCCAACCCGAGTCATCCTGCGGGTCTGGGGTATTAATAATACACAGTCAAATGTGCAAAATAGCCATACTGGTGTGCTTGCATAGAAAACACACATTTGAAATAGTATTTAATGTTATTTAAATAGAACAGAATTTGAACCGTGCAACATTTATTTATATGTGCACAACACCAGGAACATTTTCTGGAAGCTGATATGTGTTTGGGGAATAAAACAACAAACTCATGACAAGCATTTTAGAATATACTACTGGGTGTACACGGTCAGATCCTTCTTGAATAAAGTGAAATACTGTATTTTCTTTGCTGTTACGTTACATTCTTGAAACAAAATGTTTTAGTTGAAATTGCTGCAGATCGTACCACTCTGTCAAATGTACATTCACTCAAATAGGGTACTTTGCCATTCTAAGGTATTTCCATTTTTCTGCCGTTTTATTCTTTTACATCCATGAAGAAAATTGATCTTACAATGATCGCTGCAGTTTAAACTATCCCTCAGTAAAGTTGGACATCATTGAGTGTCTTTGTTACTAAAGTACAGTTTCTGCCAAGGTGTTTGTATCATATTACTATATACTATATTACATTTTGACTGCAGGGCTTATAATCTTTACATTTTACTGTGAAAGTTTGTAGGACTTCTTCCACCAGTGGCCCTCTGCCAGGACACCAGAAGGCAACATGGATAACTGTCCCAGGAAAAGGGAAAAAAGTCATCATGAAATTAATCTAATTCATCTTGTTAAAAAAAGAAATGAGCCAAAGGAACCGTTTGAGTAAAAGCACATGACCTGTACGGGACACCCCCCCCCCCTGCTTTTTCTGAACAGGGGCTGACCAGAACAAGCTCAGCCAACTCAGATATATTCTATAATAAATAATACGCCACCTAATACAATATTTGCTCACTGGAAAGTGTGTCATCTGAAACTGGAATTGCAGCATAGTCTTTCCAGCGCGCATCACGCCTGTTCTGCCCTCGGGGTGTTTGCCGGGGTGTCCGCTCTGTTCCTGCCACGGTAGGCGAAGGACTCTCAGCGGGGCTTTGGAGAACTGCAAGTCCCAGAGACATCGGCATCAGTGAACCTGGAACCGGGGCTCGAATAACATGGCAGCGCCGTCCGGCAACACGCGGCGCGGGCTTGCGGAGCGCTCTATCCGGGAGCGGGTCCCCCCGCTGCTGACGGACCTGTACCAGTTCACCATGGCGTACGCATACTGGCGGTCCGGCCGGCACCAGGAGCCCGCCGTGTTCGAGCTGTTCTTCCGGGACAATCCGTTCGGCGGCGGCTTCTCGCTGTTCGCCGGGCTGCACGACTGCCTGCTGTTCCTGCGCGAATTTCGCTTCACCGACGAAGGTGAGGAAGCCTGCCGGGATTATCTCTACCGGTTCTGTTAACAGCAGCAAATGGCCAAGTGTCCTTCATGCCGATGTTATTTTCCATCACATCGGCATGACATTGCTTTCCTCCAAACTCCCGAAAACTTTTACGCACTCGGCTGTGGTTGCGCAACACCTCGCCCTGCGACCCGTCGCGGTGTGCGGGGGGTTCAATGAGACCACGCGCCGGTGGAGTGTTTCAGTGACCTTTGACGTTTAGCGCTGAACTTTAACGCACAAGAGTCACCTGCAATCTCTTGTGCGCTGGAAGGATCAGTACACGAAGCAACATGGCACACGCGCGCCGCATGCCCCGAGCGTTTAATGAGACGCAGCCGGTAGCAGCGAGCGGTTCCCTGCTGTCGCAAGAGGCTCAAATTCGAGTTCACACAGATGCAAGTAAAAAAACAAAGATAAAATGGCCTTGTACGAAAGCTTGCCTTTAGTAATTAGTCATTTAAATAGTTGTGACGGACGAGAATATTCAGCTCCTAATACTCAAGTACACGTAAAAGTCCTGCATTCACTCAGCTGTAGCCTACTGTAGGAAAAGTGCATCAATAATCAGCAAAGTGTACTTAAGTTTCAAAAATGAATGGACTCATGATGTAGCATGGACACTACTTATATTATGGGATGTGTTATTACTGATGACTTAACATGGAAGCAGCATTTAAATGTTGCAGCTGGTACTTCATATACACTTGGATAGTTTAATATGTAACAATGCATCATGTTTCACATGTTTTGTGTGTTAACTCTTAAGCTGCAGAGTAACTATAGTTGTCACATAAATGTAGTAGATTGCAAAGTGAGAGTATCGGCCTCTGAAATGTAGTGAAGTAGCAGCATAATGCTGCGTAAAATGGGAAAACTCAAGTAAAGTACAAGTACCTGAAGAAGTGCAATGCAGCCATTGGTGAGAGAAATATTCAGATAAGCAGACATATCACACTGTAAAAATATTCTGCTACACATTTAGGATCTGCTTTCAAAAGTTTACTTCAGTAAAAACACAGCAGTTTTGTTTTTTTTTTACTTAAGAAGACGCATCAAAATGCATTCGTTTCAAAAACATACTCACTATGTAGAATTGTAGAATGGCACCTTTCCCACTGTTATACTGCGGAATTTACTGTGGATTATTATTCCAGATGAATTAACACGTCAACAGCATTTGAATGTTGTAGCCGGTTGAGGTGAATCGTGTTAAATAGACGGATCCTATGTTTTGCCTGTAAAGTCTTCATCTGAAAAGTAACTGTTGCTGTCAAATAACTGTAGCGGAGTACAAAATGCAGAGATTAAACTACCCAACAGAAAAAAAAGTAGTGGAAACTTGCTCCATCTCGACCAGCTGCAACATTTAAAAGATACTTAACCCACTGATGCATCAGTATTATTAATCTTCTCATAACTTAATGTACAATATGTCTCTGATGGGTCCTTTTCTTGCCGAATGAGTACTTTAGCGTTGCTACTTTTCCTTAGGATTTTGAAATGAAAGACTTTGACTTGTAATGCAGTATTTTTACATAGTTGTATTAGAAATATTGCTTGAGTAAGGGATCTTAATACTTCTGCTAGAGTATAATTAAAAAGTAGCATTTTTCCGCCACTACAATCAGCACTAAAATCTAAACTTCATCCCAGTCACAGCTCTGAAGTCTGTTGGTAGCTGCCAGATTAGATTAAGTGCACAGAAGGTTTATTAGATTTAGCTCTTTTATTGTAATTGTGTTGTGTGTGTGTGTGTGTGTGTGTGTGGTGAGACAGGACATGTGAGGGAGGTAGGGTACGTGAAGGATGCTTGCCCGACGGCACATGTGTTACAGGATGAAGTTGCACTCACTGACAGCGCTCCAGCTGCTGCTTTAATGTAAAGGGGTTTTTTTGGGGGGGGTTTCGGTCCAGATGTGGAGTTCCTGCGCTCCGTCCTGCCCCCGGCCACCGACCCCGCCTTCTTCCAGTTCCTGCGAGGCCTGGACTGCTCAGGCGTCACACTCCGCGCCGTCCCAGAGGGCACTGTGGTGTTTGCCAGGGTGAGCTGCAGGGTTTTGGGGGCGAAACGGAAGGTCAAAGGTCAAATGCAGGAGCTGTAGGGGGTCGGCGGGAGTAACTTGTGCCGCGTCTCTAAAAAAACATCTGCAGGTGCCTCTGATGGAGGTGGCAGGTCCGCTGGCGGTGGTTCAGCTGCTGGAGACCAGTTTACTGTGTCTGGTCAACTACGCCAGGTAACACACACACACACACACGTAATGGTTTAATGTTGATATGTTGAGCAAAATCACCATTAACTCATACATACGTTCAAATTTTATATGTATTACTTTTAGAGGACCACCTGGTGTGTGTGTGTGTGTGTGTGTCTAAACCCCAAAGATATCAATTGGCAATGATATGAAACAGACAAAAGTAGCAAATCCTGACATCTGAGAAGCTAAAATCAGCCTCGTATCGATGGATGACTTAAATTAACGGGTTACCAAAATTGTTCTCAAGATTTGAATCCTTTGGTCGACTAATCGACAGCACTTGCTGTACATTTGGTGTTTCAAGGTGCCCAGCTACTGTTGCGGTCGCCACGGTCACATCCTTCCTGTGTAATCGAGTATTTTTGAATTCGGAGACCTCTTTGACTCTGCCAGGTTCACCCAGGAGCCCTCTGCAAACACGATGGGCGCGGAAGTCTATTTGAGATTCCAAAGTGTCCAAAGATACCCAATATGTCAGGTGGAATTATGAGGAAATGAATATAGATTGATGCACAAACATCCAGAATATTTGTATTTCACAGAATGCTGCGGCCATAAAATGCATGACTTCTTGCGTTAAAATATATTTCACTCGATGTAAGTATCATATCCTGTAGCTTTAATTTAGCTTTTTGGAAGAAGCAAATGCAAAACAAAAATATATGAAAGTGATACAGTGGTAAAAATGTTTATCTACTAACTAGAAACTCAAAGGCAACTTTAGAGAGGGAGTCTTAGAGGTTAATTAAAGGGGAATGAATGGTTTTTAACATTTTCCCAACATAACGACACAGAGGCATATGTAACGCATTAACACACTTCAATTGAAAAAAAAAAACACTGCAGGGACGTTGAAGGTGAGGCTTCGCTTTGTTTCACGTCAGCATTTTATAACTGCGAATAAAAGCTTGGCTCCGGACGTAAAACAGCCTGTTTCTGTTCTGCCTCCTCCCCGGTGCCAGTCTGGTGTGCAGTAACGCGGCCCGATTCCGCCTGGCGGCCGGACCCAGGAGGAGGCTGCTGGAGATGGGCCTCAGGAGGGCTCAGGGACCAGACGGAGGGCTCACCGCCTCGCGATACACACACATTGGAGGTGAATGTTGTGCGGTCTGCCCTAACCCTAACAAATGTCAAAATTCTGTACATTTCTCCTCTAACTCATTTCAAAACAAAAGTCCAAACACAAATAGTCTGAGATATATGCATATATTTCTTTACTCATGTCGGCATGAAGTGTCCAGGCCATTTCTCTCTCCAACTGTCACTTTCCCTCCCCCAACAAAACACGCAGAGATGTAGGCGTTCTCACTGAGAGGAGGCACGTGGACCTGGACCCGCATAAAGAGCCTTTATCAAGCCCAGGAGCCGAGAAACCTTTGGACGAAGGATTTACCTTGACCTTCGTTTCCTCTGCAGAAATGTGGCGAATGAGTCTCCAGCACATAGTAAACAGAAAGAAAAGGACTTTTTTTTCTCCTCTTGTGGTTACAAGTTGAGAAGAGGAATGTCCGAGCTACTAAATGACTTGATAACGCGTGAACAACAAATGACCAGGAGCCAACAGAGTCGGTTTGCAGCAGGTTGTGTTTCGAAATGGCACCAAAATGAGCTTTATGTGTGCTGCCTCGGGGCCGAGTGTTCTCCTGAATTTGCCTCCTGATAATGCCGACACTCGCCGACAGACTGACACTAGAAATGTGTCTTCCAGGGTTTGATCTCACCAGTAACGTTCAGGCCGGTTTCCTGTTTGGGGTCCCCGTCGTAGGGACCATGGCGCACTCCTATGTCACTTCCTTTACCTCCCTGGAGGAGGTCAGGCCACAAGTGAGTATGCGCTCTCTCCTCCAGTCACCTTTAAAGGACCACGGTCAAGGTATCGTTGACCACACCAAACGTTTAGCACACTTTTAGCTCATTAAACTACTTTGAGCTCACATTGTTTGTGCACTGATTTCATCTGTCACAGTGAACATTTTGACAGCTTTATTTCCTAACAAGTTTACGTTGTTGTGTTATTGTTGGAGAATGGGACAAACCACTAGGTTCAGTTCCCAGCAGCAATACCTCATGTGTGCAGTCCAATCAAAAAGAATTCACCGGTGGGAGGCCAGTGAGGGATTGCGGCCCTGTGACTCTTTCGGGGCCGGCATGAAACGGCTGTCTATGTACAGTGGAAGTGGTGTGATGTGCTCACATCAAAAGGCCCAGTCAGTGGCGTGAGCTAAGCTTATCGCTGATACGACCTCATATAATTTAGATCATTTACAATATTAAAGTGGAACAATTACTTTTAACTTCAAGCTAAATTTCGATCATTTAATATCTCTGAAAAAAAAAAAAAAAGGGGCTGGGGGCGCCATGTGTATTGCAGGAAGTATTGCGGTTTCCGATATTCTGTTTGGTGCATTCAAAGACACTCTGACGTCTTAACCGCTCAGCCTTCACACTGCCTAGCTGTCACGTTTCCACCCAGACTCTGCGGGCAGTGAACGGGGACCCCGATGCAGTCGACTTCATCTCGTTGACGAAGGCCTGGTTGAGTCGCGTGCGGGAGCTTCTGGGAGCGGATCCGGGGAAGATCTGCGAGGGCGAGTTGGCTGCCTTTTCGTCCTACGCCATCGCCTACCCTCAGAACTTCCTCCCTGTGATCGACAGCTACAGCGTTGGCTGGTAACCAGTGCTGTTACTTTTGATACCGCAGGTGCCCGTCAATGACGTTTCCGCTGAAGCTTCGTCTTAAGACCTTTATCATGTGACTGATGGCAAACAAATGTGTTGAGTTTGAGGTTGTCGTATAAGGAACGCTACAATAATGTTGTTATTTCAGTCCTGTTGTCCTGCAATTTCCCTTAAAACTGTCAATCAAATATAAATAGGTGAATAATTTACCGTCTTTCAAACTTCTTCAGTAATACGTTCTGTATGTTGCACAATGGTGGAAAGTATATTTACTCAAGTACTGTTCTCAAGTACAATCTTGAGGTACTTGCACTTTACTTGGGTATTTCCATTTTATGCTACTTTATACTTCAACTCAACTCCAAGTCACAGCAAAGCACTGCTTTTCACTCCACTACATGTATTGGATACATTAAGTTGCTAGTTACTTTGCAGGTTCCTATTAGTAACACACAATGCAATCAACGAATAAATGATCGTAGGTTAAAATGAGGTAAGGGAGACATTTCCGAGCTACCCAGCAGTATACAAGAACATTTGCTCCACCATTACAATCTGCAACATTAATTATAATCCAATAATATATATATTATTCTGAAACGAGTCATTCTGCATAGTGAGTACTTTTACCTTTTGTACTTTGAGTATATTTTGGTGCTTATACTTTTGTACTTTTACTTAAGTATAATTTTGAATGCATGACTTTTACTTTGAACAGATTACTTTTTACTGATTTTGACCAGCAGGTGTCACTAGTGTACACTGAGTTAAATCAGGCATGGAGCCGCGAATCTATTAGTGAATCTATTAGTGATACAATTTGGCGGAACGCCTCAGTTCTTTGGAAATCCTCATTTCCTCCTCACTTCTGGTAGCTGCACCGATGCTCCCTGTTTCCCCACCATGTCCAAGATGGACAAGACTGTGTACTCCAGTTAGGGTTGTAGCTAACCAATACCTTCATTAGCGATCAATCAGCTGATCATATTTCCTTTTTAAAATCAATGACAGGACATGTTTACGTGATCGTTCTTAGAAAATATTGGAAAATCATAATTTCCCCGGGGACCCAGTGTGACACTACTTTTAACATGTTCTTGCGATTTCAGTAGTGGTGTGCTGAACTTCTGCGCTGTGGCGCTGGCGCTGTGTGAACTGGGCTACAGGCCTGTAGGAGTTCGTCTGGACAGCGGGGACCTCTGCGGCCAGTCGGTCGACGTCCGCCGTGTCTTCAGACTCTGCAGCGAGCGGTGAGTGCAGTGCCGTGCTGTATGTGTGCGCCTGTACGTCTTTAGAACGCACCTCACTCTTGTCCCTCTTCCATCTTTTCCTTTTGTTGGCTTCATACAGTTTCTCCATCCCCGCCTTCGATTCGCTGATCATCGTTGGGACCAATAACATCTCAGAGCAAAGCATGGCTGAGCTGAACAAGAAGGTAACTTGACACTTGACCTAACATGTGGACTGCTAATGATGAGCTCGAAGCTCGTTTAGTTGTCTGTCACCTTCACTGCCCCCCCCCCCATTTTCCCCTGATGTTCTGCGTATCGTTGTTTCAGGAGAACGAGATCGATGTAGTTGGTGTTGGAACGCATCTGGTCACCTGCACAAAACAGCCCTCTCTGGGCTGTGTGTATAAGGTAACAGTTAAGACAAAAGTGCACGTAAATTGTCCCTCCAAATCCCCTTTCCTGTCATGGTAACATTTTTATGGCGCCATTTTTGTGTTAGCTGGTGGAGGTGAGAGGGAGGCCCAGGATGAAGATCAGCGAGGACCCAGAGAAGAGCACCGTCCCTGGGAGGAAAGCTGTCTACAGGCTAGTAGACGCTGAGGGTGAGAATTCGTCTTCGCTCCCTGCTTCGCCACCAGTTCGCAGTGTGTTTCTGTCACCATCTGACTTCAGTTTTGGCTGCTTGTTTAGCTGCACAACATTGCCCTCCCAAGAGCTACAGCTAAGACGATGCACATTTTTACAGCTTCAAATATTTTGCCGTACTGTTTCTTCCGTGGTAGCCATCCCTTTAATGTCTCCGGCTGTATTAGACCATTGTTAGTCATTAAATTGAAATTCAATGAGGGGGACTGCTTTATGGCCATACTAGATTTTTATATGATTTCAATGAGTACGGAAGCCCTAAAAGACAAGTGAGAAAATAAAATTCTGGTGATCATTTTTCTACGTCTGATCTAAAAACGAAATTCTCTCCTGTGTTTGATTGATGATTTAAGAACAGGTGGGAAAAAAGGTTTTGCTGGGATCATTTTTCTAGGTTAGTTTTTTTTTTTCATCTGTTAGAAAAGGTGAAAACAGTTTTGGCAGGTTAAAACTTTTTTTTTCAGGATCATTTTTCTAAGTGTTTGTTGTTGTAATACTGATTTTGGCGGCAGGAGGCTGAAGTGCGCCTCTACCCCACGTTCTAAATAGGACTAAAAGCATTCATGTTTTCATCCAGGTCAAGCATCGATTAAAATGCATTTATAGCCAAAGGAAAGGCATGACAGTAATGTTACATAACTTGCTAACACACAATAGACGTACCTTGTGTTTGGAGTGCATGGAGAAAATAAAATCACCTGGAAGAAAACATCAATGCTTTTAGTCCTATTTAGAACATGGGGTAGTGGTGCAGCCCCTTGTGGATGCAATGAGTATTACAACAACAAACACAGAATAATGATCCTGACAAAAGCAATGAAAACACAACATAGATCAGACTGAGAAAATGGATCACCAGAATTGTATTTTTCACTTGCCTCTCAGGGCTTCCGTAGATGTACCTTGATTTTTCGGCAATTTAATTCGTTCAATTACCCAAACACAGACATTACATCTGCTTATCCATTAGCAATTTCTAGTTGTTTTTCTAGACAATGTATTATATTAGGATAAGAAATACATTCACATCAGCCACCCGTGATGCTAATTTTAGCATTTGAGCTGAGGCTAAGTACAGCTTATTCTGATGAAAGTCAGCACTGGCAATGTGAAGCTGAGCCCAACAAGTTTAGATGTCCTGTTCGGAAAGTAAACCCTTTCTACTGGCACCAACCTCGACACAAATTTCCCATTATTTTCTTCACAAGTGGTTAGGCTGTAAGAAACGTTTTTCATCCATGCAACGGTTTGGTTTCCTCGTGTATAATGAGCGTGACGGCCTCGGGCGGGGCTGCCGGTGGGCCTGTGAACCTTTTCACAGCTTCTCACTCGTTTCTCCTTTGCAGGCCATCCCTTTCAGGACCTGGTGTGTCTCGCTGTGGAGTCTCCTCCAGAGGCCGGAGCCCCTCTGAGCTGCTACCCTCTCGGGCGGGACAGCTCCTCTGTCTCAGTCACCCCAGCTCAGGTCACCTGTCTCCGTCAGGGGGTGTTTACCGAAGGACAGGTGAGGATGGGCTTGTTTCCGTTCCGTTGTCAAATCCATATTGCTGTTGATTATCCTGTTATCATCTGAGCAGAGTCTGGTGAAGTTTTACATCAGAAGTGGACCGCAAGTCTATATCAAGACTTGATATATCAGACAGCAGTAGACACTCTGGACCTCATGGGGAGGACACACCCGTAAAGTCTGTCTCTCCTTACACTTACCATAAACCACACATGAAAGGAGCGAGTTCGAGGATGCCGCGTGGGAGTTTTAGAAAGTTATTGTGGGGAAATGTAGGAAACATGCACATGCACAGTGGTGTACCTGGTTAAAAGCAATCGAGGATAAAACACAAAAAAAGAGGAATTTCCTTTGCATGTACTTTATGAAATTTAGAAGCAAAATCTATTAAAAGATTTGATAACTGTTAGTGTGCACAGCATCTAAAATAACATTAAACCCCAGTTAATACAATAACAGCATTAACATCTATTATACTGCCTTAAAAACCATAAAGACTTAATAAGAAGATGGATTTGATAACTATTATCATAAAGTAATGTTTTGGGAGGCATTGAACAGCAGTGTTGTATTTTCTGGGTGTTTAGTCTTTCTGAATGTGTGTCCCACTCTTTCTAGGTGACACACCCTCTGTGCAGCACTGCAGAAACTAGAGCAAAGGTCCAGGACTCCCTCCAGACTCTGCACCCTCGACATAAGAGGCTGCAGGAGCCAGACTCCTACACAGTGAGGTTCACACACAAGCACAAAATCTATACTGGACACGTAAATACATAAAAAAAAGAAGCAGAATCTCAGAAACTATGCGCCATATACGTATACATTTGTGGCGTTCTCTCTCACCAGGTGGCGCTGTCAGAGGAACTCCACAACCTGGTCACAGAGATTCGAGGAGGAAGCTCCAACAACGGCAACTACCTCTTAGCCAACTAAAGATGATCCCAGACAGCTGTTCTGTTGTCTTTTGATTGACTCTTTCCCAGAGTGCCTCACAGTAAAGGTACACGTGTGGCATGGATCCAAATGAACCCAGTGTTAACGCCGTACTCTCCAAATCCAGGACTACACACGACGTGTTGTGGCCAGTGTCATCCAAAGGCTAACGTCTATAAAACGGGATTCAAACGAACCGAACCTGACAGGAAGCCCAGCGGGGACAGATGGAAGCAAAAATAAGAACCGAGCGTCCGTCTAGCTTCATGGATTTCGTTTCTGCTGGACACTGTGGAAACAAAGAAGCCGCCAAGCACTTGAAACTGATGGATCATGTAAATGTGGAGCGCAGTCAGTCACACTTTCCACATTGACAGATCGACGTGAACGTCTAGATAAGCTTTCAAATGGCCCTGACCTTTGTTCTTTCTCCCTTTATGTTTTTTGGTTTGAGGCACAGTCTGCGCTTCTCACTGCTAAAAATCAAAGCACAAAATTGCAACCTGTTAATTCTCACAAATTGAACACCGGGTGTTGTAATACGCAAACCAATACCACAGAACAGTTAAAATCGAGTCTGTAATGTTTTTCCGATTGCTGTAAAAGTTTTGTTTACATCAGTAATGAAAGTAAAACTTCATTTTTGACCTTGGAAACAATAGTTTGGACCAAAAAAAAAGTCTAAACTCAAGATCCACCAATTAGCTTTTTCAGGAGATTTCAACCCCATCCGGCAGCCACCCTCGGCCAATGGAGTGTCTTCTTCTTCTTCTTTTACTTTGGGCTGCTCCCTTTCAGGGGTCGCCACAGCGAATCATGCGCCTCCATCTAACCCTGTCCTCTGCGTCCTCTTCACTCACACCAATTAACTTCATGTCCTCTCTCACTACATCCATAAATCTCCTCTTTGGTCTTCCTCTAGACCTCCTGCCTGGCAGCTCCAACCTCAGCATCCTTCTACCAATATATTCACAGTCTCTCCTCTGAACGTGTCCAAACCACCTCAATCTGGCCTCTCTGGCTTTATCTCCGAGACATCTAACATGAGCTGTCCCTCTGATGGACTCGTTCCTGATCCTGTCCGTCCTCGTCACTCCCAAAGAGAACCTCAACATCTTAAGCTCTGCCACCTCCAGCTCTGCCTCTTGTCTTTTCTTCAGTGCCACTGTCTCTAAGCTGTACAACATCGCTGGTCTCACCACCGTCTTGAACACCTTTCCTTTCATTCTTGCTGACACTCTTTTATCACACAACACACCTGACACTTTTCTCCACCCGTTCCAACCTGCTTGCACTCGCCTCTTCACCTCTTTTCCACAGTCTCCATTGCTCTGAACCGTTGACCCTAAGTACTTAAAGTCCTGCACCTTCTTCCCCTCTGCTCCCTGTAACCTCACCGTTCCACCTGGGTCCCTCTCATTGACACACATGTATTCTGTCTTACTGCGGCTAAGCTTCATTCCTCTGTTTTCCAGAGCAGACCTCCATCTCTCTAGATTCTCCTCCACCTGCTCCCTGCTCCTTTGAAAATGTAATAGCTCCGTTAAAGCAGTTCAGTTAAACTCTGCCTACCGAGGGAGACAGCACAATACAGGTGAAACGTACTGAAAAGCGTTAAGATTTGTTTTCATGCAAGATTTTGAATTATGGATTGGTTGAAAAACACAAATTGTAGATTTTTAGTTTGGAACTCAAAGTCATGCATGTGAACCGTGAATGTATATGAAAAAGGTTGAGGAAATTACAGATCGACCCTTTAATGGTTCGTTACGTCAACATGAACTGTTCATTAACAATTAAAGTCTGTCGGTTGAGAAACTGAGTTGTTTTGCAGCCACAGTATTCACCCCAAACACGCACCCTTTGTCTTCTGTCTTTTGCCTTTCAGACTCGTCTGAAATGTCTCATTTTCACTGCCTCGTCAAAATGCCAATGGGGATCATTTATTCAACTTAAAGCTGCATTAATCTGCTGTTTTCAGCCACTGCAGGCTCCCTGCCCAGCAGCAAGCAGCGGGCCGACACGGTCACAGAGCAGCTGGTATTTCCCTCAGGAGGCCAAAAAACGGAGCTAAAAGTAGAGTGAATATTGGACTTGTGTTCTTCAGGTGGACACAAACACGACTCCACTGGGATGATAAATGTTGCTCTGTGTCTGCTGGACGTGTGAATCAGCTGTCGCTAAAGAACACAACAGCCAGAACAACTTCATGATACGCCATGGCTGTGTGTTTCAGCTTGGTTTGAGTTTTTCTGCCATTTTTCTACTTCTTGTTCCGGAAGTAGTCTTGGGGGTCGCGGGTGACTGGAGCCTACCCCGGGGGCTTCGGGCCTCAGGCGGGGTCCACCCTGGACAGGGGCCAACTCGTCGCAGGGCTGACACAGAGACAGGCAACCATTCCCTCTCACATTCATCCACTAGGGGCAATTTTAAGAGTTACCGAATTAACTTACGCATGCATGTCTTTGGATGGTGGCAGGGAGCCGGAGAACCCGGAGAAAACCCACGGTCACACGGGGAGGACGTGCAGACTCCACCCAGAGAGGTCATGGTCTGGTCCGGGATTTATCCCAAACAATTTGGGATAAAATAAAACAATGACTTAATGGTTTTCTGACTCACTGCTGCGCACTGTCATGCAAAGTGCTACAAAGCTGCGCTGGATTCGCCAAAACGTGTGCCTTCAGAATATCCTTTAAAAGAACTTCTACACGTAGTGGCTTTGAATTAGTGCCCGTAAAGGGCTGTGCTATCAACTTGTTGCTCACATGCCACAGTCATCCCACTCCAGGTGCATTTTTCTGTTGTAAGTCAAAACGTCTTGCAGGTGACTTCCAGGCGATGTTTTGAGATTTAAAGGCAGGACAAAACACCTCCTGATGGCGCGCAGCTGTCCTGTGTGTGATATTTGCTCTTGTCCTGTTTGTGTTTGACTTAGTTTGGACTTGAAATCCAGCATAGGAGGGTTTAATGATTGACTGAGAAGCAACACATTCCGCTTCATGAATACCCCCCCCGCCTTTCCGCTGCAGGACTGGTGAGAAGTGTCTCCTTGAATTTGGATTGGCTGCCTGCTGACCAGTGTTCAGTCCACCCAGCAGACTTATGGAGCTGGTCAGACACGGAGAGGGATGGGATGCCAGCCGTGACAGTCTCATCTCACTGAGGTGCTCCGCGCTCACGTTTTGCTTGATGAACCACGAAAAAACACTCATCAATTCATTATCATCCACTACGCTTGACACGTAGTATAAGATGGAAAAGGACGCTCATGTTGTAGCTTACCTTAGTTACTTTCCACAACACCATTCAAGTCTCTGACAGACTTGAACTCTTTATATTTAAGTGATTACGTAACGATATTCATGGAGAGAGTCCCTGTACACTGCATATATTCAGTCTTGCTCAAGGGCACTTTGGCAGGGACCCGTGTTTCTCTCCGACCATCAGCAAGTCAGCCTTCAGCTTTAACGCGAGTGTTACTGTTCCCCATAACGCTGGAAACATCGGGGCCTTATGCAGTACGAACCGATGGCAGGAATCCGAATCCGAATCCGAAATACTTTATTAATCCCCGAGGGGAAACTCTTTAAAAAATGGGGTTATATGTGGAAGACGTTCACAAATTTGACAACACAGTTTCGGATTCATGTATTTGTTTAAAAGCCTTCTGGGGAGTTTGAAAAATGTGGCCCATTCAACCCTCGTTTTTATTTTTCTGTGCGTCAGCTTCGCTCTTCTTTTGTTTTTCAGGACACTCTGAGCACTTTGTCACTGAGCTTTCCACTAGTGTAAAAAAGAAATGTATTATTAATATTGTTGCTGTCATTATTTCAGTGTTACCTTTGAAACAGCGGTTTGACAAAAAAACAAACGAGGTCTTGAGTTTACATTGTTTTGATTATTATTTTATTTGTATGGCCTATAATAACAATGGGAGTGTTCTGTTAATCTAACCTTAGCACCTAAAAACATAAAACACGGGATACAGCTTTGCTTCCCAAAGTAAATCACAGTATTTTATTGACATGTAGGTTATTTCTGCAGCCGGTGACTGTCCGACATGTGAGTGGCCTTTGGGATTTGAACCCCACTTGACCTCCTGACCCGACTCATCCCCCCCGCGGAGTTCAACGTGTCTTTCAGCGGTTGCAGAGGTCAGATCCCCTTTCCTTCCTCCGGAGCTGCAGCTCTCCTGGAGACCGGCGGAGGTCGCTCTGCTCTCCGCCGCCTCTCCGTCTCTGGCTCTCCGCTACGACTCTCTCTCTCCACTCCCCTCGTCCTCCCTCAGCTCACAAACGGGGGAAAGAAAAAAAAGATCCGATCCGGTTTTTCCGGTCTGCTCGCTCTAATTTCCTCTCGAGATCGTCTGGCGTTGGGGCCGCGCAGGCAGGAGCAGCGGGGAGAAACGGGGGCAGTTAACGCGGTACCGCCACAGCCCCGCACGGCTGCTCCGCACGGGTGACTGGGTAGGATAACGCGCGCAGTCGGCGGGGTGATGCGCTCTGGAAGGAGGAGTGTGTGAGGGGAGAGAGGAATGGTTCGGCGGACGGGAGCGCACGGTTCTCTGCGCGGCCGCTCCGTGCTCCCCTTCTCCGCGAAGCCGCCACAACCGAGCGCCCGCCGATGCCCGTCCTCCTCTCCGCCGCCCTGCTGAGCCCACCTCCGGGCAGCGGTGCGAGTCGTCATTACATAACCCGGCGTCTCTGTCGCTCGCACCGAGTTTAATCTTCCTAGAGCCAGGAGTGGGGTAGCTGCACATTGTTTGCCGCCCTAGCAGGCGGCAGCAGCAGGCGACGACGCGGCGGCGGCGGCGCGGCTGCCCCGAGGTGGATTTAAAACCGGGCTGCGCTGTTTTCGCTGTCGTGGACTGAAGGACTAGCAGGAGGACACGTAGTGGGCGGAAACCGGAGACCAGCGGTGATGAGCGCTCACTCCCGAGTGGATGTCGCTGGTGAGCTGCCAGAAGCATCTGGAAAGGATAACACAGAGATACTCGACCCCCTCCAGAGGGCAATTCGCATCTCAGACATTATCAGCTCTGATGTCTTTTAGCTTGTGGTTTAATGTGAAATTGGTTTAACCACACTGTCACTTAAAAGCGCTGCCTGCTGTAAGTGGCACAGTTTGGGTTCATAACAAGATCTCCTCTTTGCACCAGTGGTGTGGTTTAACTGGCGCATTCAGTAAGTGATCCAAGGACAAGCGTCCTCGCCCAGAAACCAGAACAGATTTCTGCAAGGTTTCCTCGTAGCTATGCAGTGAAGATGTGTGCAGCCAGGTTCAGCGGCTGCCTCAATGGCTGCGCCGAGGAGGCCGCCGCCGGTGGAGCAGCGGGGGCTGCTGGTCCTGCCACGGCCTCCAGGATGCTGGACTGGACAGAGGCCGGTCCCCGCATCCTCCACAGCCTGGAGATGGGGACAGTGATGACCGTCTTCTACCAGAAGAAGTCCCAGCGGCCAGAGAGGAGAACCTTCCAGATAAAGCAGGACATGCGGCAGATAGTGTGGAGCCGAAACCCTGACAAAATCGAAGGAGAGCGTGAGTATTGCCATAAAAGCATGAATTGATTACTGAGTGGGCCCACTGGGCACGGGCCCAGGGACCCCGCGACCCCCGGACCCGTGCCCACAGAGCCCCTGCTTGAAGTGACCGTTGACATTTGTTGTTGGAAAGTTACAGAGTGCAGGTAAAAGTAGTGATCCAATCCAATGTTTTTAAAAAACAAAGTTTACCTTCATATTAAAGCTGCACATCATAATGGGGCTACAGTAAAATGTCATTAAAACACAGTAACAGTGTTTTCCTCACAGTAGTGAGGAGTTTTAAATCAGAGAAGCAGAGTGTCTCTGCTTTCCTGTAATATTTTGTATTGTGTGCTGTAGTATTCAATATATCAGGCAGGAAGCTTTAGGCAGGCGTCAGTCAGCATCTCGCCAACAGCAACACCTGAGAGCTCTTCTTCAAATGTAAAACTGACAAGCAGACATAAAACTACTACAAGGAGACAAAAAATGACTAAGCAGATGCAAAGAGAAGCAAAACAACCACAAAGAGACGGGAGACGACTACAAACAGACACAAAATGACCATAAAGATACGTAAAACAAATACAGAGACAAAAAATTACTAAACAGATGCAAAGAGACGCGGAACAACCATAAATAGACGGGAGATGACTACAAAGAGACGTGAAACAACTACAAAGAGACGTGAAACAACTACAAAGAGACGTGAAACAACTACAAAGAGACGCGACACAACCACAAAGAGACGTGAAACAACTACACAGAGACACAACATGACTAAGCAGATGCAAAGTGACTCCACTATCAGAGCCCACTATCACCTGATGCGCTCACGCGTAAAAGACAAGGTGTAGTCTACCTGACGTCCCTGTTGTGTCTCAGTCACATGCACTGTATACACTTTAGTTTTTCCTTCATCATTTATATTATACTGTGTATTCCGCTCACAGATTCTGTATCAGAAGGTGCTGAAATGTCTGCTGAAGCTAAAGTGTCCGAGAAAATGCTGACAAATACAGAAAGAGAACACCAGGGACCGTTTCTTTTTGTGTGTGTGCATGTTTTTAAAGCGGCAGTTCCCAACCTTTAGGCTTGTGACCCTTTTTAAAATAAAGTGCTGCCTACTGGGTTACCCCTACATCATCACAGGTTGGGGTAGTCTGGTGAAACACATCTTTTATAGTAGACTATCTACTAATCATAGTAGTAACCAAAGAGTTCCTTCTCAGTCTGTTTCATTTGAAGGAGTTTTAGAGGCCTGAAGATGTAAAAGTATTTCACACGGAAAGAAGTCAAATATTAGAGAGAAATCTGGAAAAGTACATTATTTCATGTAACAGAAGCACCTGGTGACCCCACATTGAGAACCACAGTAGGTCAGTGAACCTATTTTCTCACTTCCCACTAGTGGTGTCTAGGCTAGGAAGGTTTAATTTTTTTTATTTGCTGAGGTTTTAAGTTCCTACAACTTCTGGTAGTGATTAGAAGTTGCAATGGAGGTGAATGTATTGATGCACGGGTATCAGCTCAGATCAGAGATGGATATCTCAAGACCAAAAACTGTCCCTGTGGCTGGATACCACCCGGGCTGTTAGAAAATTATGTTTTTGTATTTGGGTGAAATGGCCCTTCTTTTTTTTTTAAAAAAAGGAAAGCATTGCAGGTTTGTGTTGATCTTTTCTCTGTGTGCGCCTGCTATAAAGGTGGAAGAATGAGTTATCCCTGCACTGACATCCTGACCTGATCTTGTTGCAGCTGAGGTGCTGTCATGGCCTCCTCAGCGGGCAGACACATCACGACCCTGTGACCTCTGCCTCCTCCACGTCAGCCTCCCAGTAACTCGCTGCTGCCACAGGGATCCTGAGTCCTCGCCCAGTCCCGAGCCTCCTGTCTGTCTGGCTGGCTAGTTGGCTGACTGGCTGGCTGGGTGGCTGGCTGGGTGGCTGGCTAGGTGGCTGGCTGGGTGGCTGGCTGGGTGGCTGGCTGTGGGCTGAGGTGATCGAGGCAGCCTGTTGCAGTGGAGTCAAGTGGCAATGGTAATCCTTAAAGCAGCAGGCTGTTGTGGAGCCGTTGAATTAGGCCTGTAGGAGCTCCGTTCTGCCTGTCTGGGGTGTGGAGGCTATTGTCTGCGCCCTGGATTTTGTGGCCGGGGGGAGGATTTGTTACAGTGTCTGTTGGCACAGAGAGAACTTATGGCATTCACAACTGGCGTGATAGAGTTTCCTTCTGTCTGCCATGTGTTATTCGAACTCCCAGACTTCATGGTAGCACGCCGTTTAGGAAAAGACAAGACTCCTCTCCTACGAGATCGAAATAGGTTCCCTGAGAAGCCTGTCAGGTTTGTTTTTCCATCGACCCAACTGGAGGTGCTCGGTGTTGCCGTACCTGAAGAAAACACGCGCAAACAGAGGGAAACGTCTTCACTATCTGGACGCCACATGCGCAGCATTTCCAAAAACACAGGGCGGGGGGGGATTGGGAAACCCGCTCACCAATTCGACAACGTGTTTGCATCGTGAGGAAACTCGCTGGAAATACAGAAAACGAACACACACGGAAACGCTGCAAGCTGCACAGAACAAACCAGAACGGTTCCAGGAGGAACTCAAAACCCGACGAACCCGCCCGAACCCACGAGAGACGGTTTTTTTAAGCCGAATACACTTTTCTCTATGCTTAACTCGTTAACTGTGCATAACTCATTCATTTACATTTGGATGCTAGTAATTAGTAGGTCTGACACTTGTCGTCCAGAAAACATCCAGCAACATTATTTACAGTAGATCGCCCGTTCTTTAGAAATTAATTGGCCATTTGCCGGCACCACTGACGGGTACTTGACGTCAGTAACGCCGTGAGCCAGAAATCGTGGCCACAGCTGGCGTGTCCGGGGGAGTTCAGCGCTTTTTGTATTTGAGTTGCGCGTTCCGTGCAGCTGGCAGCCTTTTTTGTATTTGGTTGGTTTTCTGCATTGGCAGCACGCTTCCGCACGCGTCGTCGACTTGGTGACGGCGGGTACTTCATCATTTGCACGAGTGTTTTTGAAGTGGCTCTTAGGGCCACCACCGTTTTTCTCTTCTTCTCCCATCTCCAGTAAACCCCCCCCCCCCCCGAGACAAATGACCTCTGCACACGTGAATGTGTTGTGTCTGCGCAGGGAGCCTCGTCAATGATTTATCCGTATTCATAAATGATACTCCTAAACCGCGTAAACGGCGCCTTCGCCACTCCGAGGGACAGCAACTACGAGTCTGAGCGTGGCACGGAAATCCACGGCGAACACCGACATCCCTCAGTCAGACCAAATCTACTCAATCCCACACCGATGAAAACGCTGCTGTCACACAAACACACCAGTACATTCCAGGAACTCAGCGGGTCTCTCCTTCACTTCATCTCCCACAGCTACACCCCCCGCCCCCCCCCTCGCTCGCCTCTCCATTTTCCTCCTCCAGCTGTCCTTTCCCAGTTTCCTACCCCCACACTCCCACCGCTCTCGTTTACAAGCCTTTTCTCTGACCTCCCAATTTCACTTTCTCAGCCTATTTTCTTTCACTTTCTTTTTGAATTTCAGGGTCATTCATCTGACACTTTGGTCTTTTTGTTCTCAGAAATCTCGTCAGTCTGCCCCCCCCCCCACCTCTCCTGCTTTTCCTTCCTTTATGTTTGTTGCCTGATGTATTTATTTATTTTTTTTATAAATGTTTGCTTTAAAATAAAGTTTCTCCCTCACACACACACACAGTTCGGGGATATTACATTGACTTTCATTCATTCCCTGGAGACCTTCAATAACCATAAAAACTACTTGCCTAAACTAACCTTACCCTAACTTTAAACCAAGTTTTCACCTTATAAAGTTTAATGATTTACGTTATGGGGACTTGCATTTTGTCCCCGTAAAGAAGGTGAGTCCCCACAATGGGACTGTGCAAACAGGCTTATGTCCCAACAACATTAGTAATACACACACACACACACACACAGACTTGAAATCAGTGTTTTTCTTTGAGATGAGCGCTTTGGCAAACCGTGTAGGTATTAAATCCCAGGGCACAGGAAGTGTGGGGTTATCAGGGAGTGTCTCGCTTCCCGTCTCAGATTGGAAGGACTGGCTGGCTACAGGAAAACAAACGTTCCAGCATCTTCTGCAGGAAGCAGAGACACGGACCACAAATTAGGCCCCGGATGCCTGAGATAGTCAGGGTGGTTTGCACCAATAAGGGGTCATTTAAAGCAGGGTTAACCAAAGCTTGGTTGAACTTGGCTGAAAATGCTGAGAACGTATCCAAATATAAAATAACTTTCATAAAAACTGTTAAATAAACCCTAGTTTTGTAAAACGAAAACGTTGTTATTGAAACCAAAGATAGGTTCATAGTAATACTTAATGCACTTATTTCATCTAAAACCATTAATGTGTACATTGTGAAAGAAAGGACAACCATCTGAATAATCAAGATAGTAATTCCAAAGCAACTCTAGTCTTCCATCTTTTCTGGACCCTTCCAGTGATTTTTATATTTTAGCAAATGTACTGCAAAGCACATCCAGTTAACCATTTTGCAAACCACGATACTGTTTTTATAATCATTTGAATGTAATTTTTTTGTTCCTTCGTAAGCAGCCATTGGTTTCCATTCATTTATGTACAATATGCAATTATCAGTCTCTTAGTACTTGCTTGAGTTGTGTAAAGGGCAACACTCTCCATGTCATATCTGTTTGATGCTGTCCTATTTCCCAGCATGTCAACTCTTCTGGAAAAACAGCAATTTCATCTCCTTTGCTCCCCAGATCGGGCAACTACTTCTTCGGTCTCTATGATGCATCCGGTGTAAAATGATGCAATGCAATACATTATTATTGTGAGGTAGTATTTTGTAGTTTATTGTGATGGTTAGGTTTAGGCAGCTAAAACTACTCAGGTTAAGTAAAGACTGTGGTCATACAAACAATTATCTGCCCGATGTGCACCATAAGAGGCTTTGTCGCATCACTGCAAAAGGTGACGCGTCATGAAAACCCGCAAACGTACATGTAGCCTGTTTTAAGTGTTTGAAGAAATTAGCAGTACTGACTTTTTTTTTTTTTTTTTGTCTGGAGATCAAGGCTCAGATTTGTTGCCTCACATTGTACAGAATGAAAATGAACGGAAGCCAATGGCCGCCGAAAGCACAGCCAAAAATCGAAAAACTGCGTATGCATTTGAAAATACTTTGCACAAACTTGCAAACACACTGATGCGGTCTTTTTACGGACTCAAACACACAGATCTCCATTGGACTCAGCCTCCTTTTGCTGTCTGGCTCAAGTGCTTTAGAAACTATCAGTTCAAATTGGAGTCAGAACGAGATTTAAACGAACACGTAATTCATTCGAATTGATTCGAACACAACTCGCAGAGTCATTTTGCAAGCGTCCGACGAGCCAAACAACTTTAAACGTTCTGTTGAGCTTATAGGCTGTGCATTTCAAATTCAAATTCTTAGCTACTGTATTTCACCGCTTTCCGATCAGCATCCGTTCGTTCATCCATTTGTCAGCCTGCCCTCTAGACTGTTCGTCCGTCTCGTCTCCCTTCGTTTGCTTCTCTGTAATCTATAATCTCCATGTAGACCTCTGCCATCTGGTAGGGAGTGAGGTCACCCGCTGTACCAGGAACAGTTTGCTTCGCTGGAAGTGCAATTATCAACGGCTGGTGGTTTCAGGTCAGCAGTGCACACAACCCGTCTTTCATTCAGTCCGAGCCGTGGCCGCCCGGCAGCAGCACTGAGAAGTGGCTGAGAACATGAAAAGGCGGTTAGTTTATGAGCTTGATGATGAAACGCACAGCGATGTAACGTCCCTCGCAGTGTGTTTTCTTTGCTGCTTTATTTCTGTGAGGCTGTTGACAGTATTTTCTACTCTGATGTGTCTCCAGCTGGCCCACTGTGCGATTCCCCTCACCTCTCCCTCCTGTTACGTTCTTTAAAGTTTGCATCAGAAGCAGTTGTGTGTGTGTGTGTGTGTGTGTGTGTGTGTGTGCCTGTCTTTATCACAACCATGTTTACAGCCTGGACCCGGATTAAAGGCCACAGTGGGAAGAATCATGCTGTGTGTGCGTGTGCGTGTACTCTCCTTACCTATCAGTGTCTGTGTGTTGTGGGGTGAGACGGGCAGGGTGTGTGTTAGCACAGTCACGGCGAAACGAAGTGTGACGTCGGGTCGAGCTGTGCGTCTGTGTGCCTTTATTGTCCAGCGTCCAGACTAAATGGCAGACGGTAATAAAGGGAAAGCGCAGGGGAAAAACAAGAAACAGGTTTTTGGGTTGTTTTTTAATAGTGCGCTTTGGACAAAGGATCATCACCTGCAGCTGAACCTGGACAAAACGAAACTGCTTGTGATACCGGCCAACCCAAAAAAAAAAAAGAAACCCTTCCTATCCTTAGCTTTGTATACTGTGCTGGGCTTTAACCAGACCCGTTTTTGATGCACTTATGCTTTTTGTTACCTTGTGTTATATTGCTTCCATTGTCTTCCTCAAATGTAAGTCGCTTTGGATAAAGGCGTCTGCTAAATGACTAAATGTAAATGTAAATAGTTTGGGAGAAAAACTAGTCAATTTTGACCGTTAAACACTTTGTACTGACATTACTAAAAGTAGGATCCGAAATGAAAACTCTTGGCTGAATACCGAACGCGGTTTTCCGCCGCCTCCGTGTCTTTCTCGTACTCTGCATGCTGTTCGGGGTGTCCTGATTTTAAATGATACATTAAACTTTGCAGTTCTGCAAGTTCACCTCCTCCGGACAGTGTCTGCAAATTTTGCCTCTTTCTCGGAGACTCTGAAATGCTTCCACACTGCCGACATGGTTGCTGCATTTATAAGGCGCGCGGCACTCGCTCTCCGCTGGCTGCCCTTTGATGGCGTCATCAACAGCATCACTGTTCGGCAAAACTTATTCGGTCTTTTTAGTTATTTTTTTTTTCTACTTATTTTACTTAAACTATTTTCGGCCGATTAATTTCGGTTGCCGAACATTCGGTGCATCCCGAACTAGACGGTTTGTTATGGCTGGATATGTTGTCTGATACCGGTGTCGATACGAAACTTTATGGACACGTTCTTCTAGCCCCCAAAGTCCTCCGTGTTTAAGCCATAGCGGGCATTAAAGAATGACCGTCTAAAACTACCAAAAGTATTGAGCTTCAGTCTTTATTCTTGCCCTTGAAAACAGCAGCTTTGACCAAAAAAAAGTTCAGTTTATGTGGGTCATGAGAAAAACAAGTGCATTGAACTGTGTGTAGAGATGTATTTATTTTTGGTCAAGCTACACAACGATAAGTTCAATAAGGAAATATTTGATCAAAATGTGAGTCAACAGGAGTCGGAGGAAGCGTCAGATGCCTTGACAGTTTTGAATACTCAATGCTCTGAATGCTTTCGGCCCGTACGCAGGAGGAATCGAGGTTGGAGACCGTAAATGGCGAATAAGTAATTTACCAGAGCCTAATAGGTCAGTTATAAGCCATTAATAAGAAAAACCTTTGGCTTGCCAGGTTGTGAAAAACCTCTCTGGCTTTTATTTATCCTCCTCCAGCAGGACACAATTTTTTTCTTTGTCCTTCTAACTAGCTCTTTAGCGTTTGCAAATCGCAAGAAGGTTATTAATAAAGGATCACACTTTGTAATGGGCCAACAGCAGAAGGTAGCAAGTCATCCGCAGTTGAGAAGTTGGATGGAGTTTGGTCCAGATGCTCTGCAGCTTTGCTTCCCAGAAGGTTAGTGGTCAAACGGGCCATTGGAGGAGGATTTCTGACGAATTAAAGAATGAGGCTGGTGGGTTTAAAAAAAAAAAAAAAGAAGTTTTGCTTATTGCCATGGAAAGACCAAAACCAACAATGTGTTAGTCCGTCTCTCAATGCTTTCTGACGTCCCCGCCCTGTCTGTGGCTCTCAGCCTCAAGCCCATTAATTCCCATTGAAGACTTATATCTTTAAAAACAGCTTCCGAATAAATAGTCTCATCTTTTTTAAAAAGGACTCCACAATTTCCCCAAAACGGCTGGTCACTGTAGCTTTCGGCACACAGTTACTCAAACGGGAGGAAAGAGTGCATTTGTTGGGGACTATTTTCAGCGGCGGAGTAATGGAGGATTTGTTAATTTGTTGAAGAAAAATATAGACTATCAGTAGACTTGTCCATTAAGGAATCAGGCCGTTATTGTGCTGTGCAACAGGAATGTGCCGTGTTTGTGGGAATCGTCTGTGGGTAGGAACTCGGACAGATTCGGTTACGTGTGCATCTGCTGCCTCCAGCTCTGAACCGCCCGCTCAGTAAAGCATGGACACATTTCCATCTGAGGATAATAGACCTCTCCTCTTAATCTCATGCCAAACGTTCCCTCTGTCATCTCCACATGCAGGAGGCTCCGATAGGAACCAGATTTCTCCTCTCGGCAGTTTCAGGATTATATACAACCTGCTGATGACAGCTCGCTGTGGCCCGATAAAGCCCCGCAGCAGGCTTGGATTGTTCTTCCCTCTGGGTCCCCTGTTGTCTACGTGTTGGGCAGATAGCTTCGTCCTAGTAGGAAGTTTAGATGTCAAATGGGGGGGGGGGGGTGCGAGTCTCTATCCTCTCTACGTTTATCCCTACTTTCATTTGGCTGAAGTTTCTCTGTGGTGGAAAACAGCATCCAGGCTCACAAGAGTGACATTCAGTTCAGTTCAGTTGTGTGTGTGTGTGTGTGCGTGGGCGCTATAGTAGTAGGCCTGTGTTTGGTGTGTGAATGCCAGAGCATCCGCGAGTGTGTGTGTGTGTGTTTGCACAAGACATCTGCTATGTCGATGAGCCGGGGGTTTTCTTTTGCGGGTGTGTCGACTGCTGCAAGTGTCAAAGAAGAGTCCAGAGTTGACATCATGCTCCGTGGTCAGTCGCCCGACTCGGCCCCTCTGTTAACCCTTCTGGTGCAACGGGAGCTTTCAGTAACCATCCGTGTGTGTGGGTGTTACTCATGGAACAAAACCCGCCACAAATGGAAACGGAGATCTTAACATTTTTTTTAAAATGTTGTGTCAGTGTTTACGGTGAGAAGAAAAACGGGTGTTACCAAAATGATAAAAGCAAAATTAGAGCTGGATTTCTGCTGGAAATGCCGAACTCAATCAGTCCGTTAACAAAAGGAAAAGGAAAATGCCTTAATCATCCTATAACTCGTATACACGTTTCTTAATGTAAACTTGCAGATCGGATTTGAATGTCTCCGATTTGCCAGATTTGGGAGTTTTTCCGCCCCAAATGAGGTGCTTTTATAAAACTGAAATAATTATTTTTGATTGGGATGGTATTTCTTCGTGTTGTGAGAATTTGGGCTACTTTTTTGTACCATTTGGGTATTTTCCACCAGCAGCAAGTTAGGCTGCACTCCAATAAATCAGCCCCTCCATTATACCTGCTAAACATCAGCGTTGTAATTGGGACCATGTCGGCATGCTGCTGTTAGGATTTCGCCCAAAGCACCACTATGCCTGGGCATAGCCTCACAGAGCCTCTCACATTGCTCTGGACTATTGTTTTTTTACCTTAACATTCAGATTGACAGAGGAGTCTTTTTACAACTTTGGTATATGTTGCTTTAATGACCATCTAGGCATTTTAAACAGTGTTTTATTTGTCGGACAAACATGAGGTTTGGCTCTGCGACGCTAATGCAAATACATGAGGCACGCTGGGCTATGGAAAAGCCGCCTCAATAAACACATGTTTACAACGAAGTCATTAAAACCGTCAATCGTTCATCCAAGAGCCGGAAAGCAACATTTTCAGGGCTTCAGTTTGGTCCTTTAGGGGTCAAATTCAGTAGTTTTACCACTTAAAGTTCAAGGGCCGTCTCAAGCTATAAGGTTTAGGGATTCTTTCTCCTAATAAATGTGAAGGAAACGTTACAAGCACTTTGTTTGGCTGCTGCTGAAAACCTCTGCAGACCTTTGGAGCGTCCTGCCTCCGCCAGCTGAAATGTTTGTGTGTCTGTTTTTGGGCTCTCTGGACTCGCGCACACACACACACACACACACACACACAGGTTTGTGGCACTATCTTCGTGGGGACCCGTCATTGATAACAACTAAAACCCTAACCGTAACCTTAACCTTACCTTAATTGTAAAATCTACCCTAAAACCAAGCGTCAAACAGCCCTTTAAACTTGGGGGTTCCAGCATTTTGGCCCCACAAAGGAGGTGGGACCCCACAAGTGTAGTGGGCTGCTGGTTTTTTGGACCCCACGAATGTAGTAAAACAAGAGCACACACAGAGTGCATTTGTTGCAGCAGATTGCTGTGCTGCGTTTGGCAGGGAAACGAGCGACGTGACAAACTGCGATTTATGGTTGTGCATATTTGTGTTCACGCAACACTATCCTTCCTTCCTTCCTCCCTCCGTCCCTCCCTCCCTCCCTCCCTCCAGTCGACATACGAGAGATCCGGGAGCTGCGGTTGGGGAAGGGCTCCCGTGATTTTGAGCGCTACCCGGAGGAGGCCCGCAAACTGGACCCCGCCCACTGCTTCATCGTGCTCCACGGGCTGGAGTTTCGCCTCAAGACTCTCAGCGTGGCTGGTCAGTGTGTGTACAGTGCTTGTGCATGTGTGCGTACTGGTGTGTGGACATTCGAATAATCTAATTTTGAATCTGTTGATCTTTTGCCGCCTGTCATCCGTCACTTTCTCAGAACATATTTCCACCGAGTTCAGAGTTTTAGTGTGATTTATAGCATCTTTTCAAGTTATGTGTGTCTGTTTGCAGAAAAATCACGGTGGGAAGTGGTGAGAACAGTCTGTGCGTTGTTCTGTTCACTCTCACTTAAAAAGATGCTTTTAAAAAAAGAGTTTTATTTAAAGAACACATTTGGTTTATTACAGCCGGAGTCTAATGTGTGCAGTTCTGGCCCGTCATGTCGCTCAGTAACAACAACATGTACCCGGGCTGATTGCTGAGATCTCACGGACACGGACACATCTCTGTTGCTGGTCAAGTAAAACGAGCAGTCGGTCGATCAACGATTACCCAAAGGCTCAAATTTGACCTACTGTGCTTGCCGTAGCGGGTCCGCACAGTTTTTTCTGCGGGATGGGGGGGGGGGGGGGATTATAACTGCCATTTCAAGTCATTTAGTCATTTAGCAGACGCTTTTATCCAAAGCGACTTACATATCAGAACATTCACAAATCGAAGGCACAGCTTCGGGAGCATTTTGGGGTCAGTATCAGTATCTTGCTCAAGGATACCTCGACGCATGGCTGGGGGATCGAACCGCTGACCTTCCAATTGGCAGGCAACCACTCTGCCACCAAGCCACGGCCGCCCCAAGTGCGCTCCCTGTTGGTTTTACCTCCCTAAATCAAGTGGTTGATCATCCTGACTGCTTGTATCTCCAGCCCTGTCTGACTCTGTTGTAGCGATTTCTCTGCGTTTCCAGATCTCATTGATTACTTTGGGTTGGGTTTTGAGTTCAGTGTTATCATAACCCATAAAAAAACGTAATGGACAAACGTACAAAAATAAGACCTAAACTCCAGTACATTGAAATGAGCCTTTTAAGTAACCTTTTTCTCTTCCGCCGCGTCATTCTTTGTGTCTCCGCAGCCTTCAGCGAGGAGGAGGTCAGCATGTGGATCACGGGTCTCAACTGGCTGATGGCGGACACTCAGAGGGCGCCCGCACCACAACAGATCGACAGGTGCGTGCTGCCGCGCCCGCCGGTCGTACGAGTTCATGCACTCCGAACATGCAGTGACAATCTTGTCTAATGAGTATTAAAAACTCACCGCACGTAGGCTTGAAAAGCGGGTGGCTTGCTCCTAATACTAAAACAATTAGTCGATTTTTTTTTTTTTTATTATTTATTTGAGTAGAATCAACAGTAAATTAATTGTTTATATTTTTTACAATCGACTAAATAATTTTTTTACGCCAATAAAAAAAAAAAAAAAAATATTTAA
>CM022489.1:3089566-3142981 GCA_011952105.1 Coreoperca whiteheadi | reverse complement strand
TGAAGAAAAAAAAAAAAAAAAAAAAGGGGAAAAAGGAGAAAAAAAAAAAAAAAAAAATAATAAAAAAAAAAAAAAAAAAAAAAAAAAAAAAAAGCCAAAAAATCTCTAGTGACAGCAACTCCAGCATGAATAAGGCTGGGTTTTTGTTTTTTGGTTTTTTTTCAGCCTTCTATGATTGTAAACGGAGTATCTCTGAGTTTTGGACTGTTGAGTGTTTTTGATTTTGAAAAGATAGATTCCCTGAAATTGTCCTAATCTGAATACACTCTACATCCTCTTCTGAAGGCACGACATTGTCTTTTTCCTCCTCACTGAAAACGCCTGGCATGGACCTTCCCGTGTCTATTGTCCAAGTTGGAAAAAGTGGTTGGCAGTTTGATTAGTTTTGTGGGCTGAGGCATTAACGTGCATCAGCGAGCTGTTTATTTGTGTGTTTTTCATGAAGCACTTAATGCCCCCCCCCCCCCCCCCGTGCTGAAGCCCTATCTTGCAGCGAAAGAAGAAGCAACCTGGACTGGGAAGGGGAGGCGCTGGTCGCGAGGAGAGGGCAAATATTTGTTCTGGGCTGAAAATATTTACTCCAGATGAGCGTGCGGGGGCAGTTTCTGGCTTCCGTGGCGTGAACAGGAGAACAGAGCGAGGTTGTGAGGACGCGTAGGAGAGTTTGGTTGTTGGCATATTGTGAGCGCTGTATGTGTGGACAGGGTCAGAGGAAATGAAACAGCTAATTTTGTCTGTTTACGACAGTTGTGTAAACTGTTTGGGGAGTAGATTCATCGGCTGAATGTGACCCCCCCCCCCCCCGTGTTTGACAAATACAGACAGTTCAAACTCAGTATCTACCGACAACTTGCTGCTGAAAGTCGACCTGACGTTTGAGCTCCTCCTCACTTTTCCTGTAAGGAAATATGAACTATAATGATACTTTTGCTATTGTGCAGAGTAGTTTCCCCTTTTGGAAAATAGGATAAAAAGGTTTATGGAAACTGTCTTCAAGCCTTCAAGTTTCAAGCCTCTAGGTGGGCGTTGACCGTGACGCCCCCTGTCAACTCCTTCGGTGTTGCCGCTACTCTCTGGAGAACGTCATAATCGTATCTACTAGATAAATATTGAGTCAAGGCGTTGTTTCCCCCTTTTTCATCAAGCCCATATAGCATTAGCTTTATCAGCTATTACTTATTCAAGCGGTCTGTCTCTTTGCAACGTTCAACATTTGGGAGGACACATTAGGTTTTTGTTCCATTCGGAAAGTGGACGCTAGTTAGCCTAGCTCGCTAAGGTTTGAGCTGATTCCCACCAGACGATAATTTCCGTTCGTGTTACAACACCTGCTGAGTCACCGGCAGCTCCTGCACATTCCGTGTCCATCCCGCATTATAGACAGGAGGTCGTCTAGCTAATGTTGTTAGCTGTCTTTGGACGCTATCAGAGTTGAAGCTAACGTTATCGGCTCTGTCCTGCTCTTGTACTCGGGCGACGTGAGCTGATGTTACCCGAGTTAGCGTTACATTTGCTAAACAGTTGGTTAGTCCTCATCCTAAAAGGCTTTTAAAATGTGAAAAGATATGAATTATGTAAGCGAAGCGTTCAAACAAGCAAAAAAAGTCTCTTTTTTTTCACCAGTTTCTTTATTTTCACGTCTTCCGCAGCTAGTGTGGATGCCGACTCTTTGTATGGGATCTGTTAGCTTTAGCGTCAGTCTTTTAGCACAATATCATGTCTGCAGGCATCAAGTGCACATTTAAGACCCCTTTTTTTTTAAGATCCTCATTTTACACCAAGTCAGCCGGAAACATTGAAAAGTCAGCAGTAGATGGCGTTGTGGAGCTAACGTCATCTTGCGACAGTCTTCATTTCAGCCGGCAGCAGTCGTCTTACCTGTCTGAAACCAAAGACACATTCTTTAAAAAAAAAAAAAAACGAATGACAAAGACTTTCAAGTGGTAAATACGCCACCGTTGTCACTGTAAACTGCGTATGTGCCGTGTGACAACGACAGGACCCAAAGATTCCCGCCTACTAGAGAACATTAATGTATGGGGGTGCTATCACTGCACAAACATTCATAAAGTTCCTCTTTTTCGTTGTTAAAAATTAGACCAAATAAGTGCGCGTCAGAACAGACACTGAGAATATATAATGCGATTTCTTAACAAGGTTTCCAGCAATGCATTTTCCCCAGGAAACGTGTGGGATTTTCTATTTTTGATTTTAGTCTCGGCTTTGATTCTTGTAATATTTCCTCTTTCAAGTCTCACGTTTCCTTTCTCCATCTCTGTAGGTGGCTGAGGAAACAGTTCGAAGTCGTGGACAGGAGCCACGAGGGCAGGTGGGCGACTCACCACAAACGCGTCAACACCCGATCGTAGCTTTCGCAGCCGCCTGTGACGGACGCTTACTGGCCGGTCTGTCGCAGCCGGGTGGTGGAGGTGAAACCAGATCCAGATGTCCTCAAAGAGCGTGTTACGCCCCTGTCAGGGATCCGCCCTGACCTTGACCGCCACGCCCCGAGGCTCCACATATCACACACACACACACACACACACACACACAGACTTTTTCTCTTCTCGTGCTCGCATTAATAGGTCCAGGCTTCTGTTTAGGTGGAAGCCGCTCCAGGACAAGCCTGCCACCGCCTGATAAGCCGCAGGAAGTGATGCGTTGGGCTGGGAGAGGGCAACTTCCTGTCTCCTGTGAAAATAGTAACAGTAGCTAGACAGAGGGAAGTGGGTGGAGAGAATCAGACCTGGCAGCGATGGCAGTTGTTGACCCCGAAAGATCCTCTCTGCCTCGGAGAATTAACTTTTCTCGCTTCCTTCCTCGTTCTGTAACTGACGGCCGACGGCTGCGTGTGTTTTGTCAATCAGTAAAAGTGATTAGCCATGTGCCGCTGTCCTAGAAATACAACCCCAAAAGATGTAGCGGTAAAGGCATCAGCAACTCCGCGGAAGCAACTGCAACAACTTGTGTGCAAATATACTCTTTAGTTGATGAAAACCAGGCGTCACACTTGACAAAACAACCACCACAGGGTCCATTTATCCGCTGGCCTTTTCATCAGCAGGTGGAGGAGTTTGTCCGGTCGTCATGGAAATGTTCAAATTGTCCATTTTTTTTCCTGAGCATTTTAAAGCCTCCATGTTGGCTTGAAGGTCAAGCCTAAAGGAGGCAGACGTTAACCAGGCCGCGCTCAGAAAGAAAATGGAAATTTGAATATATCTGCAGTTCCAAGACAACTGAGAAAACTGCATCCGCTGTTGAAGAGTGTGTGTGGTGTGAAAACGCAATTTGGACTGCTGTGATGCGATGCAAAGAAACATTAGAAATGGAATAAACCAAAGTATCGTCTGTCAAAACGTTTCGTTTATCGTTTAAAAAGGATTATATCAGTCTCACGCGGACATTGTCTATTTTTCTTATTGTCCACAAATTCCATTGAGAGAGCAAAAGCAACAATTGCTCTATGAAGGCTCAAGTATTGTCTGTGTTTGCGAAGTCTGAGATATCGTATCCCTCTGTGCCATAGAGCTGCATTGCTGCAGGAAATATTAAACACACCCATGACGCCGTTGCACTGGGCGACCTGTACCTTCATTACTAGTCATTGTTTTTAATAGCAACCCCGCCACGCCTAAACCATGAATACTTCACAGGAGTCACTCGCTCTCGGCCTGGAAATGTTTAATCCTGACTTTGACATTAGCTCTTCAAGCCGTACAGCGCCATCTCCTGGTGAAAACACATATAATATCACCGGGGTCTCCCTCCCGTCGTGCCCGGGTGCTTCGGCGGATTCCCCACCAAAGCTTCCCCACAACGCGGCAACCGACCAGAGAACAAGAGTTCAAGCTTCGCTCGTAATCTCTCGTTTTCATTACTAAATCACTTAAACGCCTCCGCTGACGGTGTGGTCTTTGGCAATTCAGCTATTGTTTGAAGTAGACTGGACAATCCTTAAAAGATAGAAATCCCTTTGAATGTTTCTGATGTACCTTTCCTCTCCGGTTTCTTTTTCAGCATCACAGTGAAGGATGTGAAAGCTCTGCTGCCTCAGGTCAACTACAGGGTCCCCAACATGCGCTTTCTCAAAGACAAGCTACAGGTCAGAGCAGAATATAAGCCGGATGGGCCCGCTCCAATTTATTTTAACGTCGCCGTTGTTCCCTGCCGCAGCTCCTCTGCCTCTTTGAATGTGGACGTCCTCTCCCGGATGTTCAGGCGTGACCGCCGCGCGTCACACTAACTCCCGTCCTCCCTGTTTTACGCAGGAGGTGGAGGCCAGGAGCGATCTGTCGTACCCCAACTTCGCACAGCTCTACAGAACGCTGATGTTCGACGCACAGAAGAGCGTGAGTGTCAGTTGTGGAAGAAGCACTCCGATCCTTACTTACTTTAGATAAAAGGCGTCATGTCACGACGGAGGCGCAATCCAAGAAGTATCACAGTAACAAGCACTCATTTAGAAGATCGTCCCAGTCTGTGTTAAAGGACAATATACGAGGGTTGCTTGCAAGTTTGACGTCCTTACTTATAAATCATGTACACTTTACATTTTGCTTACACGTTGTAAGAGTTGTCGGATCCCTCCCGGCGAACGTCACGGCTGCATTGATTTCTGTCCAAGTTCGCATCTTCTTTGCAGAGTAACGCAGGGCAGACTTGACTCCGCAACTCATCCCATTTACATTTACATCGTAATGTAACTCCGACAGACAGTAATGCAGACTGGATGGTCGCTGCTGGATTTGCACGAGTCAAGCAGGTTTCAAGAGTCTGCTAATATTATCATATGGGAAAGAAATGAGCGTAAAAACAATGGATGCCTGGTGGCATCCATCAAACAATTGTAAAACAAAACAGCGTGGTTTAAAAAATGGCTAGCTGTGATGTAAAGTGCACATGAAAAAAAACAACCCTGCAAAACCACTAAAATGGTCATTTTTAATAAATAATGATTAAATATAATCTCCAAATTGGAGATACAGGGTTTTTCCACCCTGCTCACTTTAAGATTACATGCCGTTCTCAAAACTCTCTGCAGCTCTACATATATTGTGCATATGTGTGTATAAGCCGCCGTGGCGTCGAGCTGCGACAACATGCTGTTTTTTTTTTACACACAGAGATACAAGGTTTGTAGTCGGCAATATTTTAGGATCTGAATCTGCAAACGCAACCAGTAGCCATCAGATAGAAGTCGTTTCCCTGTTGAAGTTCAACGACGGGAACGTAACGTTTTGGGCGCATCGGAATTGCACGTCGGTACCGTGTTTGAGCACCACAGCACGCTCACTTTGTCCTTTGCTGTTTATGCTTCACCTGGCTCGCTCCCACCTGTCTGTCACCTGGTTCCTCCCCTTTTGTCCCCAGATTATTGAGCAGCTGGAGCTCTCCTTCCCTCTGCGGTGAGTCCCTCCACCTCCACCTCCACATCCACTTCCTTGTCTTCACGTCCCCCACTGTTGTCCTTCGACCTGTCCAGCTTCTCTTAAAAAAACACACCTCACATCCGTGTCCCGAGGAAGGGTTCGGCTTTCGGGAGAGTGAAACATTTCCGTGTGTTTTTGCTGCTTTAATAGTACCTAAATGTTTCTCTCTTGGCTCTAGGGATGGGAAACATTTAGCTTAATCTTATGGGACATTAACCTTAAATAATGGCGTACATTAATTAGAGCTGGCACAGGTAAGAGTAATAACGTTAGTTGCCAGACAGACGTTTGTATGCTAATGTATCATTTCTGCTCTCTCATGAGTTGAACTTTTCTTCAACGCTCCCTCCTCTGCTGTCTGACATCTTGAAAACTGTTGTGTTTTCAGGAATGTTGACCGACCGGAGCTTTGTCAGATCTCCCTCTACGACTTCCAGAAGTTTTTACAGATGGACCAGAAGGTACTGAGCAAACGCAGCCCCGGCAGCACGACACAGGAAGGCTCTCTTTTTAAAAACTGCTTTGTGCTCACGTGTTTCCTCTGTCTCAGGAGCCCTGGGCGTCCGATCTGAGTCGTGTCCGGGAGTTCCTCACGGGGTACATGAGGGGTGGACCGCAGCCCGAGCCGATGCTCCAACTCGATGAGGCGAGACACTACAAAGACACACATAAACGTGCATGCAAACTGAACTAAACTGTGGAGATCCCCCCCCCACCTTACAATCATGTTCCTTTATGTTTCTAGTTCCTGACATTCCTGTTCTCTAAAGAGAATTCTGTATATGACCCTCGACTTTCACCCGTCGTTCCTGACGACATGAAAAGGCCGCTGTCTCAGTATTGGATCTCCTCTTCGCACAACACGTAGGTCTCAACACGTGTGTCTCGATTGTTCCTAAACGTTCAGATTTTAGACCCCCCCCACACCGACCCTCATGCAAAGCAAGCTCGTCTCAGGCATTCTGTGTAAGAGTTACTGTACTGAAAGGAGCTTTAATGTCAAACCTGTGATTCAAACACTCCCCATTTAGGAAAACCTGCTTATTTGCTGTGTTATTAAAAAGGACCAGGATCACAATTTCATCTCGGTCTGAATTACGTGTAGAAGTGACAGGATGTATGAAAGTGTATTTACTTAAACGTATTATATTAAATGTAAAATGAAACACTTAGCCGACAAACTAATACGTAGATCAACAGAAACGCCCATTTTGGCTGACTCGACGAATCCTTTTTTAAGCCATTAATCAAGCAAAATGTCTGTGTCCAGTTTTTCAAACGTGAGGATTCGCTGGTTTTATGAATAGCATGTTTTACAGTTGTTAAAATAAGTGATTTAAAGGTGCTTCCTGGGGGCGTGGGACATTGTGATAGCCATTTATATTGAATACAATAGTTAAAGAGGAAATAACTGACCAACTCTTAATCAACAGTGGAAATATAATGAGTGGCAGCCCTTGAATGCACATAAATAAGCTCTAACTTTTATGTAGGACAGCAAATAATCAAATTTCCTCGCATGGCGGTAGGAATTTCCCGCTGCTCTTCTAAACCTGCTTCCATATTCGTGTTCCCTCAGCTACCTGACAGGTGACCAGTTTTCCAGTGAATCATCTCTCGAAGCCTACGCCCGCTGCCTGAGGATGGGCTGCCGCTGCATTGAGCGTAAGAGTCCCCCAACATTTGAAAACGAAATGGCGGCTTTAAGCAGCACTCCACCAGGCCTGTTGCTATGAAGTTGAGGACATGTCGCTGCTCTTTCAAATGTCTTTGCAGTGCTGGTCACATGGAACGGCGCTGTTGTTTTGTGTGTGTGTGTGTGTGTGTGTGTGTGCTCAGCTAAAAGCGTCTGTTCAGAGCACTAAAGACTCAGAAGGGGGTTGGGCCTGTGAATCTGTGTTGTTGTTTTTTGATGTTAGTGGACTGCTGGGATGGACCTGACGACCTGCCGATCATCTACCATGGACACACTTTAACCTCCAAGATCAAATTCCTGGATGTGCTGCACACCATCAAAGAACACGCCTTCGTCACGTCGGAGTAAGTGGGGGGTGGGGGGGGGGCATTCTGTTTGATGTAGTGTGGTGACACTTTAAAAACGGGGCTTTTTCCATGTTTGATGATGATTGACAACAGTCCGTTCCACATTTCTTTTGTTAGGCTTAATTTTCTTGGTTTCCCTCTATAAAAGAACTGCAAACAGACGAGTCAAGCCCATGCCGGTTCAGGGCAGCCACATAATTCTGTGTTTTAAATAAATCAGAAACCCAAAACCCAGACACACTCACACATCAGGAGTAAAGAGTAGCAGCTATTGCACATACAGGATTTTACGGTACATACTCGTCGTGGAAAGGTTATCATCTTACGGATACCTGTTTGTGCAGGTATCCCGTGATCTTGTCCATCGAGGACCACTGCAGCGTGGTCCAACAGAGGAACATGGCCACGCACTTTAAGAAGGTGTTTGGAGACCTGCTGCTCACCAAGCCAGTCGACAACAACGCGGAGGAGCTTCCCTCGCCCCACCAGCTGCGCAGGAAGATCCTCATCAAGGTGCGCTGACAAACCCACACACCCCCGTTTCACAGCAAGTCAGAGACCGCGTCCTTCACAGTCAGCAGCACGAGACTGAATCTGTCACAAAACAGGGGTTCTCCACCTTTTCTACTTCAAGGCCCACCTATTCATACTTGGAACGGGCCAGGGCCCATTAAGACATAACTTCTAATAATAAAATTATTTTGGCTAATCTATTCTCTTCTAATAATCTAACATATAGGTCCTGGTAGTCAAAGAAGGTTGCCGCAAATGTGCCTGTTCAAAATACTAAAACTAAACCTTTTACAACAACTTTCGTAATGAAATACTATCTGGAACATGTATTCTTTTTTCATATATTGAATGAACACAGAATGAAAAGAAAACAGAATTTAGTTTTTTTTTTTCCCGTTTTTTAATTACAAATGAAGTATCCAGGAGCTGTACGATACGTCCTCGTATCATTTTAGAAACAGGAATAAAAAGGATCTTGCTTGGACGAAAGCGAGCGAGGAGGTCGGACAAGCTGGCAAATCGTAAAAAAAGTTCTTTATTCAATTTGAGGGAGATGTACCGATCGAGACTACAAGCTAGCTAAAGCCTGGCAGAAGCCCCTCCCATGACGTGAAATCGGCGTCTGCTGTGTAGCGAATTTCACTCGCGAATAAACTCTAAATGTTCCAGCGTCCAACTTCACGCGAATAGCGCAATTTCTTCGCTTCATTCGCCCTTTGAAATTTCCAATGATTAAAGACCATCTTGTTGTCTTGAGTGGGATTGTTGTCATTCGCATCACGAGTCGTTTTGAACAGGCACATTTCGGAAACCTTCGTTGACTGCCAGGACCTATTTGGCGCAAGGGCAGAACGGGGGGGGGGAAAAAACAACTTTTCACGGCCCCCTAGGGGGCCGCTCGTGGGCCCCAGTGGTGGAGAAAGTATGTCATAAAAGGCCAACATTTCAAAATGGACACATTTTTCAGTACAAAAATTTGGTTTCAAGGTTTCAGGGCTCTGACCGCAGCCGTCACCCCTGACGGGTGTAGCTGGATGTGGTGAGAAGTGTGCTGTGTTGCGTCCTTGAAATGAGCTAGGTGCTGAATAAGGACGCAGCTCTTGGTCCAGTTTGGCTGCAAGGTGGCCTACAATCAACCCTAGTGACCCAAGATCTCTGACCTCCATAAAAACTCGGTGGATGAGAGACAGTTTTGTTTTGAAGTGTAGTTTTGAAGTCCCAGCACGGTACATGTATGCAGTAAAATGCTGCCACATTGTCTTAGTGATCACAGAGGGACGCTGTGAAGCTGTCATCGGTGTAGATCAGTGTGTCCCACGTTTTACCACTGTGTCACAGCACAAGAAGCTGGTGGAGGGCACGCTTTATGAAGAGGTGACATCAGCCAGCTACTCTGAGAACGATATCAGCAACTCTCTGAAGAACGGCATCCTTTACCTGGAAGACCCCGTCGACCACGTGCGTGCGCCTTAAGTGCTTGGCTGTGAGCGATTTATGCATAGAACATACAGTCAGCGTAGCGTGTGGTGTTACTGAACTGGGTCTTTGTGCGATTTACAGACGTGGACTCCACACTATTTTGTCCTGACAAGCAATAAGATTTACTACTCAGAGGAGACGTGTCACTATCAGACAGCTGCTGATGATGAAGAGGAGGAGGAGGACGAAGGAAAAGAGGTAGGAAGACGACGATGACGAAATACGGACAAAGTTATTGATCATGTACAGATAATCCTGGCGCAGTTTTCTCCCCCCTCACGCTCTCCCGTGATTCCTCAGGAGTGTAACAACAACGAGCAGCACTGTGCGGAGCGCTGGTTCCACGGGAAGCTGGGCGGAGGCCGCGATGGCCGGCAGGTGGCTGAGAAGCTCCTGCAGGAGTACTGCGAGGGCGGGGCCAAAGACGGCACCTTCCTGGTTCGGGAGAGCGAGACGTTTGTCGGAGACTACACCCTCTCGTTCTGGTCGGTGCACCGCTCGGGTCTGATCTACGCCGCCTCTCGTTTGTTTCAGTGGACGAGAGAAAAGAAAGAAATGGGAATTAGAGGAGAGTTTTAGGGAATGTAGAAGCACATTTATAAGATGGTGGTGGGGAGTTGATTTGGGGGAGGGGGGGGTGTTCATAGCTGCAAACGGCAGTACAGCAACCCCAATCAAAGGAAAAGAGAGATTTCAAAGTTTGTTGTTAGAAAGGTCAATCTGAAGTAAACTGAACATGGAACAAATAAGGATAAAATAAAAATGGTCATTTATCAGAAAATCGGAAAAAAGCACATTTACACTTCAGAGTAAGGCAAGGCAACTTTATTTGTGTAGCACATTTCACACACCAGGAGTTCAATGTGCTTTACAGGTACTAAAAATACAGCAAAGGCCCCAGGATTTACAATTGGAAAAGTACAGGAAGCGATATAAGAGAGACTTCTACGTAAACCAGTGCATTTTAAATCAATGAAAACAAAAGGGCACAGCAAACACTCCGACATGTAGAAGCACAGTTACGTTACAAACAAGTCAAATGGAGGCTATTTAAAAACCCACGCTAAGAAGCCATTAATTACAGAGTAGGCAGTGTAAAATAGGAAGGCTTTTAACTTTGACTTAGTGCTCGGGCTTCTCTGATATCAACTGCGAGGTCATTCCAGGTCTGTGTGGCACGAAAACAACCAGTGGGGACAACCAGTGGGCTCGTCCCGGAGGGTCGTGTGGCGCCGGCGCGTCAGGGACATATCTGAACTGTAGACAGACCATTGCAGTAATACAGTCTACTGGGAAGGCCTGGCAAATAGTATTGGAAGGATTTATATTTTGTATTTACTGTGTGAGACCACAGGTCATCCACTACATCTGTCCCCTGTCTCGCAAGTTATTTCAACCACGAATCGATAACTAAGTAGTATTATTAAGGACAACGTTTGCCACCGATGTTCTCACCAGAGCCCAATTTACATGCTGTCTTTCCCGAAGTTTTCAGCCACATCTCGTGGCCTTTACTCAGCGGACGGAGTCGCTCAGTTGTCATGGAGATGGTTTAGCTGTGAGGGGTTGCAGTCACGTGCTAACAAGTGAAAGGGTGAAGAAGGCCACAAGATGCGACTGAAAGCTTCAGAAACAACAAGTGACTGTGTTAAGGCTGCTTTTTTTCCCCAGCTCAGTGAAGGAAAGTACAGCAGCGTTTATAGATCAACTTTCAAATCCACCAGAGGCGTTTTGCACTGCAGTCCGGGTGAAATTATAAACGTATTTAAAGATTTAATTAGCTCTTGTCTCTAGCATTCCGGGCGTTTCATGACTCGTCAGTGGAGATCAGCGGACTAACTCGGTCCTGTTCCTCCAGGCGCTCTGGTCGAGTCCAGCACTGCAGGATCCATTCCCGTCAGGAGTCTGGCTCCACCCGCTTCTACCTGACGGACAACCTGGTGTTTGACAGCCTCTACCGCCTCATCTGCCACTACAGAGACACGCCGCTCCGCTGCAACGAGTTCGAGATGAGGCTGGGCAGCCCCGTGCCTCAGCCCAACGCCCACGAGAGCAGAGAGTGAGGGATCGACGCCTGCAAAGACGTCCTGCTCGTTCTTTCTCAATTACTGAATAAAACGGGCAGCGCAAAAGTAAAACTTTTTTGGTTTTCTAGGTGGTACCACTCCAGTCTGTCCCGTGTTCAGGCCGAACACATGCTGATGCGTGTTCCCAGGGACGGCGCTTTCTTGGTGCGAAAACGCAGCGAGCACAACTCCTACGCCATCTCCTTCAGGTAGGAAGCCGCCAAACGCCGAGGGACGATCGCATGACGCCAGCAATGTGAAAATGGTTTTGAGTTTGATTTATTTAAACGACCACAAAGGAAGTGTGTCCATCTCCCCCGTAGGGCCAAGGGGAAGATCAAACACTGTCGTATCCAGCAGGAAGGCCGTCTCTTCATGTTGGGCAGCTCGGCAGAGTTTGAGAGTCTGGTCGACCTCGTGAGCTACTATGAGAAACACCCTCTGTACCGCAAGATGAGGCTCCGTTACCCCATCAACGAGGACACTCTGGACCGGATGGGCACCGCGGTAAGCCGGACACAGCCCAGCTCACAGGAACATATCAGTGTTACGACAGGTTTTGCTCCATTTAAGAAGAATCACATATTACGCGTTTACGTTACTGCTGTCAGTTTCCCAAAGCACCATTATCAGACAGCCAATGGTTTCCTTTCATTTTTGTACGACATTAAAGACTAACTTGACTAGAAATCTGCTTTTGTTTCTGTCAGTTTAGGGCTGCAACTAATGATTCAACACCTTCTAATCTGTTGATTGTTTTTGTTTTTTTCCAATTAACTATCTAGACCAGAAAATGTCAGAAAATTGCAATTTAAAAAAGCCCAGCACATCTGCTTTGTTCCACCAGTGAATGTTTTTGCATGTTTGCTGGATAAGACATCAGTAATAAGCGACTGTCAAACTTGTTGATTCATTTTGTGAATTGACAATTTAGTTACATTATTGTTGCTTGACGTTGCATTGCAAACTTTTCTAATCAATCTGCACCTTTTAAACTGAACTATGATGCAATAATAACACTGCAGACATTAAAATCATACATGTTTTCACATAATTCAAATCTTAGTTGTTTTTTTAATACCACTGTGAAATAACTAGAATAGAAACCAGTGGCTCAGGCAGCTGTTATGTATGTAGCTGTAAACAGTAATTCTTGCTTGCGCCACATAAATATCATGACTGGTTATGTTTAGGATTGCTGTTGGATCACCTTTAAAAGTCATCCCTCTTCTTACATGTATTCAGAAACACTTCAACATTAAATCCACGAAGGGGAAAGCAAACAATGGGAGTTAGGAGTTCAGTAGCGGCAGTAACTACAGAAGTAACCATTATTTGTTGTTTATTTGGCAGGAGCTTGACTATGGGGCGCTGTATGAAGTCCGCACTCCTCATTTCTATGTGGAGGCCAATAAGATGCCCACAGCACGGGTAAGTGAGACTGTCTGTACTATGGACCTCCAGTTTAATGGGCGTGTAAATGATTAGCAGACTTAATAATTACCCTTAAAGCTAATGCGGATAGACTTTTCTATAATCATCAGCAGTTAAAGAAGTACACAACCTGTAGCAGTACAAGTACAAAGCATAGTAAATATTTGCATTCAACTTGTAAATGTAGACGTATTGGCAGTGCAAAGTATACATTCAAAAGGACTGATAGGAAAATGACTAATGCCAGAGAGAGTTTAGTTTCGGCGGTTTGACAGACTTTTGCGCTGTCACAGGAAAAAAGAAATTAGGAAAGACCCATTGAAGGAGGAAAGAGATGTTTGAAGGAAAGTAAAAAGGTGACAAAAGAGAAGGAAAGAAAAGAAACATTAGCAATATTTTAGAGGGTGGAAATGTAAACACTCAAAGCCACCATGTACAGGATTTTAATCTTTTGACTCTGACGCCCCCCCCGGTGGTTTGTATCTAAAATGACAGTCAGGCAGCCCCTGAGAAAGACTTGACGCTGGTGTTGCTTGCTGCTGTGTGTTTGTTTCAGTGTACAGTCAAAGCTCTGTATGACTATCGCGCTCAGAGGGAAGACGAGCTCTGTTTCCCCAAACAGGCGCTCATCCTCAACGTGGATAAGCAGGAGGGCGGCTGGTGAGTGAATCTCAGTGTATTTGTGACACCTGCTGTGCGTCCGTTACGCCACACAGGCCCAGTCCCAACCGCCGCCCTAAAGCCCAAACCCTCACAGACTTAGTTGACGTCACACGATAAGCGCAAGAGGCTGCAAGGGCCCGCAATGTTGTAATGGGACAGCACTTTTGATTAGAACATATTCCAGGATCTTGACTTACAGGTAATTTTCAAATACTAGTTGTTTTTTTTTAATCAAAACAGCATGGTACACTTACCTGTAAATGTCTTTTTTCTTGTAGTAGCTCCTTCCATGTTTGCGTACCTTTTTAACACCACCGGGCCTCCCCTGGTAACACCGTGTCACAACACTATGAACTGTGGGTTACACCCTCACGCAAAGTCTGCAGCGATGCAAACTTACGGAAAGTGTGCGTTAAGGGCTCAAAAGTCTGCGACAGAGCCCTCGCGGATTTCTCGGGAAGGCGCCTCAAGGTCCAGAACAGCTTGTCACCAACCCGTGTGTTGTCTTCAGGTGGCGAGGGGACTATGGCGGAAAGAAACAGCTGTGGTTTCCCGCAAACTACGTGGAGGAGGTTCCCAGCTCTCCCACCACAGAGCTGGATGAAGCAGTGAGTTCGGATTCTTGCGTGGAGCAGAATGTCAAATGATCAACTTGCTTCTCCAATTCTAACCGGTCGTTTTTGTTCTGGTCTTATTCTGTTGTCTCAGTCCACAGAGAACAGTCCTCTCGGAACATTCCTCAAGGGCTTCATTGACGTACCCACCTGCCATGTAGGTGAGTCTGCTCAACAAACAGGTGATAACTTACACGATTAGGGAGAGACTGGTTAGATGTTTTGTTTTCTTAAGCGTGGCTAGCCAATGACGGCTCTGTCGACCGATTTCAGCTATGCAGTTTAACCAAGACATCTTACCACAAACTGCGGGGTCTCTATCCATGTCTAGACATTGTCTTCCAATCTAGCATTTTCAAAGAAAAAACCTAAATAATTTTGTAAAGTTAATTACCTGCATTATTGTGTAAACTACACAGTAGTTTTACATTAAATTGTCACATTTAGCCCCTGCAATGTTCCATAGAATTAACCCATTCTCAAACCCACCAACACAGAAATGTACTGGCTGGTACATTTCACGCTCAGGGGACTTTTGGCTAGTTTGCGCTTTAAGGGATCACATTTTTCCATCTGACACAACTTTAATTAAATCCATGGATTTAATTAGATTTTTTAAAATGTTATTTTGGGGCCACAGGGATTTTTAATAAACAGATTTAAAAAACATCCAAGTCAACCTTTACCCGTTATCCCTCATGGTAAACTAGGGCTGAATATGAAAATAAATAAATCATATTGCGAATGTGATTAGTCACCATTTTAGTGGGAATGGCAATTTTTGCATTTCATTTTTAATGAAACAAATACATAAACGATGATTTTTTTTTTCTGGGGTCTGTACCAAACAAGCACGTTTCCTGTCTGGTGAATAGGATTTGTAGGCCCGGGGCATCTCTGTAGCACCACAATGCTTCATTTATTAAATGACATGTGGCATTTATATAATAGCTCCTGCTTTTTGGATTTTGCACTTGGCCACATTGCAATTTTAATAATATTTCGATTAATTGTTCAGCCCTATTTTTTTGTTTTTTAAATAGCTGTTAGTAGATCAACAGTGCCTCATAGGAAACTGCCTAAAGGCTAACACCTAATTATGAATTCTAAAATTGTCAAAAAGCAGTTGCCTTCTCACACAAAATGCTCTCTCTGGCACTTCACCGCTTCCTCCCATCATCCCTTGCTCCATCGATCTGTCGCTGTCCAGTTGTACATAAGGATGGGAAGAATTCGCGGCCCTACGTGTGCACGATCCACTCCCAGCAGCTGTCATCTCACCCGGTTCAGACGCTGGACGTGGCAGCGGACAGCCTGGAGGACCTTAACAGCTGGGTCAGCAAGATCAGAGAGGCTACACAGAACGCCGACGCACGGGTCAGTACGATATTTGGAAGGACGTTTTATATCGTGGTCGCTTCTGGCTTAACAGTATGGTTGGCTTATCTCCACGGTAACAGATGCAGGAGGAGAAGCAAATGGAGCGGAGGAAGAAGATCGCGGTGGAGCTGTCTGAGCTCGTGGTCTACTGCAGACCTGTCCCCTTCAATGAGGACAGTAAGGATCGAACTGCGCTCTCGTCTTCTCTTGCCTCGCTTTTAACAGCGTCATTAACTGTTTGTTTGTTTGTTTGTTTTTTACTTGCTGTCGCTTCCAGAGATCGGGACGGAGAGGGCGTGTTACCGGGACATGTCATCCTTCCCGGAGACAAAAGCAGAGAAGTTTGCGACACGCAGCAGAGGGAAACGCTTCCTGCAGTACAACCGCCGTCAGCTGTCCAGAGTTTATCCCCGAGGACAGCGGCTGGACTCGTCCAACTACGACCCGCTGCCCATGTGGCTCTGTGGCTCCCAGCTGGTCGCACTTAATTTCCAGACCCCAGGTCAGTGTGCGAATGTACAATAGCGCTACATGTAGCACGTACGCAACCTTAGTGTCGAGGCTTCTACAAAGAACCAGATGCATTCAGGAGGTACTTTTTTTACTCCTCTCCGACACAAATGCATGAAACTGGAAAGGAAATGAACAGATTAAAAAAACAAAACATGTTTTCTTCATAATTAAGTTTAACAAGAAATGTGGCCTCATTTGAATCAAATCAGCTTTGTACAGGTTGTAATATTAGAATTTGTTACAGTTGCAGCTAAAATGAGTCAATTGACAAATACTAGTTCAGTAGCAATAATCTATATACTGTAACTGCATAATGCTGCATCCCTATTCAGTGTTAAATCTGCTGGGTAACACTGTACAAAAACGAATATTTCTGCAAAACAAAAATGCTTGTACTACAGGACCATTACCTCTTACCAAATAAAACAATCGAAGAAAGAATAACTATTTGTTCGATGAAGCAAGGTCTACGTGTCTTTTAGTACCCGAGGGTACATTTGTCACGCAGACATTCAAAGGCATCAAAACATACACCATGTGAACGATGTGATGAGGAGTCCCAAGTAGACATCTCTTTTACGTAGAAACTATTTCCTGTTGGTGATCATTAACATTTTTTACTTTTACTAGTTGACAAGGAGCACCTGAATGCATCATTAGTTTTGGTCTTAGTGATGAAAAACATACGTACTGACTGTGTGTGTGTGTGTGTGTGTGTGTGTGTGTGTGCGCGCGCGCAGATAAACCCATGCAGCTGAACCAGGCGTTGTTCCTGCTCGGAGGCGGCAGCGGCTACGTTCCCCAGCCTGACATCATGAGGGACGACGCCTTTGACCCTTTTGACAAGGACACCTTACGCCTGGAGCCAATCACCATCCAGTTACAGGTCAGGTCGATATGGGTTATAATAACACACCTTAAAGAGTGCAAACACAGGATGGTCTTATAGAAGGATGCATTGCTGTAGATTAATCTAACCAACAGTAAAATGCAACGCACATTAATGCTTAAGTAATATTAATCCAGAAACATCAGAAATAATAGTAAAACACTGAGAGGGACCATTTTGCTATAATACTTAATCACTTTTACCTTAGTAGGGATAAGAATGCAGAACTTGTACTTGAAGTGGAGTATTTTCAAAGTTGCTATTAGTACTTTTGCCAAAGTAATGGACCTAAATACCACCTCTGGTTAGCACACCCACAGTCTACCTGCACCCACGTTACTTTACTCAGCCATAAAGTTTGTAGATGAGCTTGGGTTGCAGTATAATAGTTACTGGACGGCTCTTTATGAAGCGTTACTACAGCGTCGTCTTGCACTCTTCGCAGCAGAGTTGCTCCAGACTGAACAGCATCAAATCAGGCTAAAGTCAATTAAAACTAGTTTAAAACCGGAGGGGTCATAATAAAGTTAGCTGTTCAGTCTGGACCAACTGCTCGAAGAGAACAAACATTCTTGCAAATGGTGTGATGAATCCTCAAACTTATCTTTACCACCCTTTTCTCGTAAGGAGGGATGGGTATCATTTGGATTTTATTGACACTATTCTGTTTGGTTCTTTTTTATTACCAAATTGCTTTTTAAAAATATAGAGCAGGTGTACAGCTTTGAGGTTTTATTGCATTACAGTATCTTACACTTACAGTATCAAGCGTGGTTGTCAACTCCAGTAATGTCCACCCTGCTTCGTGTGGCGGTGTGCAGGAGAGGCTGCAACGAGAGTGATACAACAACGGTCTTTAATGATTTAGTGAGTAAAACGCTGAGTTCCATCATCAGCTCCGGAAAAATACAGATTTAAATCTTTTTTTTTTACTACGTACCCAAAGCGGCTTTTTACTCGTGGGGCTGTGGTAACGTACCCGTCAGCGGAAACACTGAAAAATGACGATATGGTCATCTGCTGTATCGCGCAGCCCTAACAGAGAGAACAAACCTGCATTGAATTAGTGAGATTTATTTTGTTTTGACAGGTTTTGGGAGCGCGCCATCTGCCCAAAAATGGCCGCAGCATCGTCTGTCCCTTTGTGGAGGTGGAGATCTGTGGCGCCGATTACGACAGCTGCAAGTGCAAGACAGACGTTGTAGGTGAGACAGCTGCTGCCTCAACGCCCCGGATTTACATTCGTGTCGAAACATGTGCACTGGGAGTCCGCTGCTCACTGGCTGTGCACTAACTGTCCCTTCCCCCTGACCCCCCCAGCTGATAACGGTCTGAATCCTGTGTGGGTGCAGAAGCAGTTTGTGTTCGACATCCACAACCCCACCTTCTCCTTTCTGCGCTTCACTGTCTACGAGGAGGACATGTTCAGCGATCCTAACTTCCTGGCACAGGCGACCTACCCTGTTCGTCTGCTGCGAACAGGTGAATGTGGAATAACATACTGATTTAGGATGAATCTGCAAAACCTATTTTTTTATTTTTTTATATTAAAGTATTTTTAAAAAATCCTCTGGCGCGGGAGGCTAGAGCTTGTTTGGCAAAAACCAATTGCATAGTATTTGAAGTATTTCTCTGCATTCTGTGTTGACTGAGTTACGTGTCGTCAGGCTACAGGAGCGTCCCTCTGAAAAACAGTTACAGTGAAGAGCTGGAGTTGGTGTCACTCCTGGTCCACATAGAGATCGTCAACGCAAAGGTGTCACTCTTTTCCTTTCTCTCGCTCACAGGTTAACATCAATACCATGTCATAATTATTATTTCTATATTATAGTATTTAACTCATGTTGTTATTTTCTAATTACAATTTGCTAAGATTAATTAATTTGTACAACAAATGGCAAATGGCTGCATTTACGTAGCGCTTTTGACCAAAGAGCTTCACAATTTTGCCCCTCATTTACCCATTCACACACCAATGCGAGGTGCTGGCCTGACCAGCGGGAGGAATTTGGGGTTCAGTGTCTTGCCTGTGGACACTTCAGCATGTGGACAGGAGGAGCTGGGGATGGACCCGCTCCACCTCCTCAGCCACTGCCGCCATACGTAGTTTAGTAGAAGAAACCGATCTGCCAATTCTACTGAAGGCTGTAACTTACACTTTCCTTGCTGCCCTCCGATCCTCACTGCGGCTGCAGGAGGAAGACGACGAGAACCTGTACACGTCCATCCAGCGGCTGCGGGACCGAACCAGTGAGCTGTCAAACCAGGTTTCCCTCCTGGAGAGGTCGGGCTCAGGGGATCTCAGCTACCAGCAGAGTCTGGAGGAGCTCAGAGCGGCTCAGGACCAGCTGAGTGAGCTGGTGGAGGCTCGAAACCGCAGGTGAACGATCACTGACTGAGGGAAGGGCAAAATAGATTTAGAAAATATGTACTTTAAATTTATAATACGGATTAGTTGATCCAACAGGTTGATAATGAACAATTCTGATAACATTTTCTGGTTCCAGTTTCTCAGTTGTGTAGATTTGCTGTTTTACATCGTAAGTTGAGTATCTTTTGGTTTTGGACTAAACAAGCTGTGTGAAGATGTCACTTGAAGCTCCGGGAACCTGCATTGATTTTTATGCTATTTTTGGATATCTTATGGATGGAAATGACTTGATTCAACAATTAATGTATGAGAATACTTGTTAGTTAGTTTGCAGCCATACTTGTTGTTTTTTGTGTGACTGCAACTAACAATTATTTGTTCTATATAATGTCAGCTCTACTCTTATAGAAGATGACAAACATTCACATTTGAGAAGCTGGAATCAGTGAATTTCTGACATTTTTTCTTGCTGATTAATTGTATGTTAATTGCCTAATCAACTAATTGTTTTAGCTCTATTTTTATATAAGATCTACTTTATATGGCCGGATGTTTCATTGTTTTTAGTAGTTATTTTTAATTATTGCAATAGCCATATTCATTTTACCTAAATGTACCTATCTCGCCGGTTGCAGGTTTAACTTTAAACCTTGACATGTAATCCCAAAATAAGACTTTTCCCATCTGAAGACTGACAAATGTCCCCAAACACAGGCATGGGATGACATAGTATGAAAGCACACACCAATCTTTTTTTTTTTTCTGCTTTTCCAGGCTGATGGAGAAGAAGAGGAGGGAGAAGCTGAGGCAGCAGGTGGCAGCAAAGCGCAGCTAATCCTCCTGTCCACCCGAGAGCGCTAAACTGCAACACAATCGGAGCCTGATTCTGGCCACCGGTGCTGTGCAGCGACAGCCTGAGAAGGAAAACAGGCGCTCTACAGCAGCGAAATGCAATCGATTTATAACTGGAAACAAAAACAAGTTCCTTCACAATAAAAAAGGGAGATTTTATAGCACCATTTTGTGCTAACAGAGGAAAAACTGACAGTCGAAGTGACAAACAGAAGCATCTCATGGACTAAAGAAAAATCCTCACTAAGCTATAAAACAATCATGGACTTGAGGCTGAAACACATTAAGAGCAAATTGGACATGAGTTTCTTCAGACAGGCGAGCTGAATTTCACTCAAATTAATCAACAATTTTGATAACTGATTAATAGTTCAAGTCATTTTACAAGCCAAAGTACAAAACTTTTGCTGCTTTTCTTTGGGTTGGGTTTTGGACTGCAAGCTATTTAAAAGATGCCACCTTGAGGTTTAGGGAACAGAAACAGCAATTTTATAGACCAAACAGCCAATTAATAGAGTAAATGATCAGGGGCTTAATGACGATGGGTAGCTCAGGTCGAGTTTTAGGCTTTTAATCACAATATGTGTGCTGCTGCCAACTGCCACCACAACAAACAATCAAAAATAAATCTATTTTAGTTTGACATTTTCAGCACACAGTCATTATTTATTTTATTTTTTAAAACAAAAGATTAATGCTGTCCAGTAGAATAAAGGATTTAGCTCAGGTGATTATGCCTGGCTGCTTCTTGTCACCTTTAGAAACTGAAACGTTTTAGTGTAGGTGGTGATATAACACACCAAAACACTGAACTGAAAGCAACAGGTGCCTTTGGAAATTAAGTTTGAAGCTCATCAAGTTCACTCTTACTGTGTTTTGGTCTTAAGTAAGAAAAACAGGATATAAAGGGAGAAGAAAACTCAGGTTACACAGATGGATGGCATTAAAATAAACTGATATCTGGATGGAAGAAGGGAGCAGTGGGCACAGGTTAGCAAAAAGGAAATATCATGTATGTGCCTTCGATGTTGCTCTTTGTAGAGTATAATTACTCTGGTGTTTTACAAAAGGGGGAGAAAAAAAAAAAGACTGCTTTCTCTACAACTGGAATAGTTGCCCTTTAAGGGAAAACTACTTACAAACTGGAGGAGGAATTCTCTCATTTGGCTTCGACCACTACTCACGAAATAAAGGGATTTAAAGACTGAAGTTTTTTTTGGGGTGAGCTCCTGTCACAGACGTTCCTGTTCTACCTGGGAGAGCACAAACTGGACGAACAAATCCTCACCAAACCACACCGAGAAGGTCTTTCAAAAAGGGCTCTAAATATATCTATACTACCTTAAAGAGGCACACGAACAGTGAGCAGGGGGAGGAGGAGAGCGCCCCCTGGATGTCACCTACACAGGGGCTCAGGTGTGTTTGTCACAGTCGGACACACACACGACAAACAAGGGCTATCACAGAAAACTAAAAAAAAAGGACTCTTACCTGCCGGCTCAGACTTCTCGCCTCACATCTGAATAGTGTTGGGAACGGAAATCCGGTTCCAATTAGGACCGAATCCAAAATGCCAAGAACCGGGTACCTGTTAAAAAAATAAATAAGTATTTCAGTTCTGCTTATCAGTTCCTTAACGCGATAACCCTTTATTATTGCAAATAAAGGCTACACATCTGCCAGGACCTGTCTACATCATGCATCGACGCAACAGCATGTCGATTTGTTAGTGACGCGCGTGCACGGCTAAACGTCACTACAGCAGTAACAGATCCACCGCCGTAAATGCTCAAAAGTTAGGCTTCACTTTAATGGGGGAAAAACCCCAATAGGGCAAAGTGCAACGCATGTGGGAAGGCAATTAAATGCAAGCCAGGTTGCACAGCAAATTTGACCAAACGTTTAGGGCAGCACGCGGTCGATCAGGAGGTCTTGCAGTCTCCCAGCCCGAGTGTGTCATCAGCCAGCGGTAGCACCTCCAGGAGAGCCAGGGACACCACGCCGCAACACACCGTTCTCTTCGGCAATAAAGTGAAAGATAATCCAAGAAAACTGAGGAGCGTCAAATACCACAGCATCCACAAGAAGACATGTCCGTGCCGACCGGATCACACGATTTTATGTATTTACTTATATTAATGAAACAATAAAAAGTTAAAGTAAACGCTTAAAAGAATAAAGACTTCGTTTTTAATTTAAACATTTGACCTTTTTTTTTTTTTTTTGCCATACTGGAATTGAAACTGGGAATCAATAAGCAGAATTGGAATCGATGAAACTCAAACGATATCCAGCCGTACATCTGAACAACACGACCAGGATCAGTTCCCATCATCTGGCTTTAATCAACAGATATGGCTCAACTGGTCCTGGATCTGCCAAAACCAGCTTCAATTCAGTCCAACCCACTGCTTGGCTTCACATGCGCCCTTCGCTTTCCCGTCATCCTCCCGTCTAATTTCTCATTGTATTTAACTTCTTTTATTTATCAAACAGGTGTGGATCCTGTTTTAATAGATGAAAGAACATACTAGAAGAATGATAATGGACTTCAGCTTGACAAGTGTTTCTGGCACTCCCTTTAAATGTCCCCATAGACACAAACCTATCCTTCTCTCTACGCTACAGTTGCACTGGGTAGGGACTTCTATGCAAAGGTCGTCTTCTTGGCCTATAGCCATTGTGTATTAAGCAATTTGACTCAAGTCGTGTTTTCTCTCTGTATCTATGCTAACTGCCCAGTATTATTACTCTGCATTACAAATCCTGTGTAAGTTTCCATTTAATAAAGCTCTTTCGTGTACTCCTGTCTGCACTGTCTTTTTGAAACATATGTAACGCAAAATCAGCAGCAAGCAATGACTTCAGCACATAAGTAGGAAGTTACGCAGTGGGGAGAGTGATTACAGGCCACTTCATCAACAGTCACATTGACAGCATTTTTAAAGATTTTATGTCTGAAAAGGACTTTAAAAGTCAGGATCTCTCAGCCAGTGCTCCTCCAATGATTTTGACCGTGTTTAAAACCTCCTTCCAACTTTATGGAAGCACAAGGGCTTTACTAAATTAGTACTTAAAGTAAAACTGAAGCTCCAATATTTGTCAAGCCTAGGGCTGTAACGTTTAGTCTGCCAATCCTGTGAGAATACATTCATTCTTTAAATTCTATTTCAAGCAACAATAGCCCAAAAATTCAGTTTTCAGCCTCTGAAATATGAAGATGTCCTGCTTTTCTCTGCATTCAATCGTTGGGTTTTGGACTGTTGGTCAACTATTGGGTTGGAAGTCCAATCTGATACATTTATTTCCCTAAATGTTAATGAAATATGTTAACATGTTAATTAACAGCTGCAGCCTACTTAATCCGACACACCGTATTGTTCGAGCTGTTTGACCCAAATACTGGAAGTCCTGGAGTCTGTCTATTCACAGCAACGTAACTTTATCCATACATCATGTAGAAACAAGCTGAGAATACCAGGGGAAAGTGCGTATGTGGGGCCTTCACATGGTAGCCTATCGATGCTTTCTGTGATTTACACGGGCATACATAGGCTTTCAATAAAAAAAAAAGGCACAAAACGGAATGGCATAAAATCACTTAACGTTTTAAGTAGACCATATTGTAGTTTGATGTCTCTGCTCTGATTTATGCATTAAGCAATGAAACAGTGTTGGAAGCATCACTTTAATGTTGTAGCTGGTAAATGTGGTGCCAACTATTGGCTACTTAGATACTCCTGGGTAGCTTAAATCTATTATACATCATTTATTTTCTGCTTATATTTTGTTTAATAATCTGAATCTGCAAAGAAACTTGTATCGAAAGCTGACAAATAAATGTGGTGGAGAAGAAAGTACAAGATTTGCCTCCGAAATGTAGTTGAGTAAAAGTAGTTGTACTTAAGCACAGGTTACTTTACGACGCTGCCCCTCAGATTTATCTTTGCACCCCTTGTGGGGTCATGACATCCCTATGACCCCCCTTTTTTTTTTGCACCTTAGTTTATCATTATGTTTGAACCTGCCTGTGATGTTTTCTTGACTGAGTATATGGGGCAATCAAGGCGGACAGTTCAATTATAAACCCAGTATCAATATAATCACCTACACGGGTTACAGCCCCCAATGGTCTAAAGCCATTGTTGTTAATTGTTGACATCAAAAAATGCTCAGAGTTTGAGCAGGCAGAACACTTTGATACCGGATGATGATTGTCTAAGTTAAAAGAATCTAAAACAGGAACAAACTGAGTGTTCATAATACATTTCAATTATGTATTGGATTCTAAACAAGCTGTCGTACAACTTGGTACACGATATTAAATACATACCCATAACAGCATCCTATGATGTATACTGACATGAATACAGATATAAAAAGGGCTGCAGCTTGCTGGTGTAATGTGTACCTGAGGCTGTAGTAAATTATTCACATCCAAGAACGATAAACAATAAAGATGAAAATTAACTAAAGATTGTGGCTCACATTCTGAGCTGACAAAGAATACTTTGATAGTGGATAACTGTCAAGGGTTTCTTACAATCTAAAAAGGACCAACCTGAGCTGCTTTCCTACATGAAAAGATCAAGAAATGAACACAGCAGCAATTTTAAAAGGATAGTTCAACATCTTAGGAAATATATGCTTATTTACTTTCTTTCCAAGAGTGAAATGAGAAGATTCGTTTCAATCTCCTGCCTGTGCCTTAAGTGCAGAGCTGGAGTGGCGCTTAGCATAAAGACTGTAGGCCGTTGAAAAGAAGCTAGCTAGCGCTCTCCTAAGTAAAAACGGCCGACCAACATCAACAGAAACGTAAAACGGACAATTTGTTCTATACAGGTTCAGTTACGTGCCAGAACTACTCGTTATTGAAAAGCTAGCAACAATCTCTGCAGCTTCCTGAAATCTTGTCGCCATCGTTACGGGTCCAGGATTGGCACCATTGTGTGTCTGTACAAAAGACCAAAACCTGAGCGACCCTGTCTGGCTGTAGCTGGAGATCCTGCAGAGAAGTACAGGTCCGATGGATAAACTGCTGTTAATTATTAATGAGATAAGTCCAAAGTTCAGCTGAAGGTAATATGAGGCTTCAGCCGTCAGAATTTGAAAATCTCTCAACATTCGAACACTGTGCAGCTTATTTTATTTTATTGATCAAAATCCGGGCAATGTGGGTTATGCAGAGGTGTGACCATGTTTATTTGTGCTTTAGACTATAACCGCCTTGAAACAATCACAATAACATTTGATTTCTCGGATTCACAGTTTGTTCCCGCTAACGCCGCTCCCTCTTTTCGTTCACTCTCTAGCTCGCTCGACCACCGCTGCTGCTCTCTCTCTCTCTCTCTCTGCATGAAGCCAACTCCGAGTCATGTTTACAAAACCGCAACCAACAAATCTTACTCATCCAGCCTTACTTAAAAAAGACTAACCCATTCAATTCGATGAATCACTTGATTCATATTGAGGATTTTGTGTGTTTTTTTAGGATGATGACCAAGTGGCAACCTAATGGGCTGAAAAATGGCCACTTGAGGCTCCAAAAGCAAATCTCCCCCCCATGGTAAATGCCCACCTTCAGAAACATGTTTATTTCTGCTATGAAGCCTGGCTTAAAGAACGGTTTTGGTCTCTATAGCTAATTTCCCCATTAATGACAACTGTATGGGGGGTTATTATATAACTCACCCGTTTAACTCACCCCACACTGAGCTTCACGCTGGCTCTTCAGAAACCTATTAGCACAAATAAGGAATTTTATACCAAAAAGATTATAACTTTGGAAGGTACCCAGTCGATTTAACTGCGGGAATGCATTTTAGCACATAACGAGGACCGTGAATTTAGTCCCACATTGGGAATCGCATAAGGAGGGGAACTTTTCTTAGACTAGTATGGAGAGGAGGAACAACTGCAGCGACCAAAAACTATTTTAATGTACATTTAATGGAGTATTGCTTTAAGACAGACGTGGACAAATCTGAACCTTTTCAGAATTAGCCCTTAAAACTGCAGCTCTTAAAATATTACCTTACAATAGCTTATTTATGAAATTCCAACACTTAACGAATGGGCCTGCTACTAGAATAAAAAGTCTCCTGTGGAAACAAGAATAGAAACAGCGCAGGCCCGAGTCGTGGCATGGCAGTGAAGAATAGAGGTGGAAATGATGAATTGCTTTGCGGACTAGAATCGGTTCCGATCCTGACGGTCTTCAGCTTGTGTCAAAGGAAGAACGCCACGTGACTGAAGCTTCAAACGTCGCCGGTGCGTCAGAAAGGGCTTCTTTCCGTTTGACAGTCTTGAAGGTTTTGCAGCTAAACTGTGCGATAAGCAATTTACTGGGATAAGAAGAGGGGAGAATAATAAGAAATATGGCGATTTATATTAGAAAGACAGTCAAACATTCCCACCTGATACCAAGTAATAATGTAACAAAAGTAATATCCTAATTAAAAATCAATATCGTTCGCCAATCACATCAAGACTCATGAAATGTTACATAACCATCAACCATGAAGTTCAAACACATGAGCCCACAGTGGACACGGGGCCTTAACTGCACCAAAAAGGCACATTAATGTTTCGTGTCAGCAAAAACATTATATATCCAGGCTTTGGAACAGTGCATTTATTACTTATTTTACGGTCACATATTGCAAAATAACATCTACATTTAATGCAGCACTTCTGAACAAAGGTATTACAGATTTAATAATAACACGGAGGCTTCTTGGTCTCTTACTGCACTAAAACTACTGAAATCAGAGAGAGGCGTTGCAGTGCAACAGTCTTGAAGGGCTGCTTCATGAGCCTTCGTCCGCCCATCACTACTAAAACGATTGATCGATTATCAAAATAGCTGCCGCTTAATTTTCTGTACATCGACTAATCGATTAACGTAACCAACTAATGGTCGCAGCTCTAATTACAGTTTGGTACATAAGTAACGCTATACAGATACGGTTTAAAAAGGCCGATAGCTCAGCTGCCAACTATTAGCGACACAGTCATCACATCATGGTTGTCTCTGTGGTCATGTAAACAGCTTTCGGACAAAAGAAACACACTGTAAGTTACAGAGGCTGAGCTGACGCCGGGGCTTTCAGTTAACGGCCAATAAACGGGAGCCCCAGTTTAAACAAAGGCAACGTTAGTGATCCGTTCAGATACTGAACGAGAAGTTAGTGCTAAAGACTTGCGTGTACATGTAACGGTTACCTAAACAAACGGGCGCCTCACCCAAATTTAACGTTACACCTCCCAAAATAAAAGCGCAAGTTCAGTGCCAGTCAGCAGTACTCACAAGACCGTGGGGCTTCACCAGCAGCACGAGAAAGATGTTTAGCGGTCGAGGAATGGCGGGAAACGCCAAGAGGAGTGGATGTCAGGCTGAAGTCCAAAATGGCGGCCTGGAGGGTGGCGAGCTTCCTCGTCCTCCCCCTCTCATGAGCGGAAACGTGTCCTCAGTTTCTTCAACAGAATAAAAATATTGGTTGAACGCCATCTCATACAGAGTTACGTACGTGTTAACTTGTCAACAACACTAGCGGTATGTGCCGACAGCGCGTTGAGTGCTATACTAGTGAAGCTAGCTTGCTAAGCAACCACACTTCTTCAAACTGCATTGGCGACCCAAACACGCGTATTTACCTTCCCTGGGTCGATTTACGACCTCAACCAGGTGGTACGTCTCTGCGGTAACCGAAGATATAACGTTAAACATATTCACGGACTTTCTATGGATAAGCGGCGGCAGCGGCCTGACCTTTAGCTCCGCCCCACACCGCCCCGCCCCCTTCCATACAAATAGTTCATTTGTGATTTTCACTTTTAATTATCTATTTTACCATTTAACTTTTCACATTTAGAGCTTATTTATTCACCATTACTTCTGTCTAAAAATGACATTTACGACTGGATGACATGTACAAATGATGGTTTGTCGGTGACACGTGACTTGTGGAGGCCATGAGCATTCAAGAATAAATACTTAAATAACAATATGAACAATACGAGATACATAATGATATGAATAAATACAGACCGTACTATAACCGTGAATTTCTGAAATTATTCAATAGTTTTTTAAAACCTCAGTTATCATTGTGAAAGCATCTTGCAAATTTTCACATTGGCAGTTTATTGCATGTCACATATTTTTAATTCCAGCAGTTTTTTTTTAATTTCAAAATGCCTAAAATGCTTAAAATCTTCGATGTTTGCTGATGGAGCAGAAAAATGCCTCTTTATCAAAGCCTTTTTGTATCGTGTCACATCTGAAAAAAACCACCAGGTAGATTTTCTGGAGAGGTTTCACATGTACAAAGTTCACCTTAGACATCAAGGTTTTGCACTGAGCTGCTGCAGAAAGTGAACATGAAGGATTACACTTTAAACAGGGGATCTGGGTGACAATAACATCATCACGTAGACCAGTTAGCCATTCGCCTCTCTCTCGTGCGTGTGAGAAAGGAGTTTCTCCAGTGTCTGTCCGGCCACGCTCCTCGGATTCGGTAGTTTGGGGCGAATAGTTTGGAAATCTATTTAAAATAATTTCAGCAAAAAGACGATGAGTTCCCTGCAACACGTGAATCCCAGGGTGAGGGGGATCAGAGTCTCCCCACACAGTGGACTGCAGAGGCTGGCTGCGCACGTCACACAAGAGATCGCACGCGTAAGTCCCTGGAATGTGTCTTTGTGCATCTCGCTTCACACTCAGTCTGTGCATTCTGGAGAAATAGCTGTACGTTTTTCATCTGAAATGTGACTTTTGGGCATCTGCAAATGCAAGGGTGTGCAAAAAGTCCAATATTTACTTCCACCGTGGTCCTTGATGTAAAGCAAGTTAAGGTGCGAGGTGTAGGTGTCAAGGCAGCTTCCATCAAACAGCAAATCATTAACACCAAAAGCAAGAAAGAAAAGAAAATTTAGCTTATATACAGTTCAAAAGTGGAGCAACGAGCTTACACGACCACATTTCCCATAACCTAAATTGAGATTCTTGGAAAAGTTATGGTGGTTTTTCCAGACCGGACCCTTTCCTGTGTTCATGTGTTCTCCTGCAGGGGGCGCAGAAACCCTTCAACGAGGTGGTTGATGTCAGCTCGGGGGACCCCCACGGATCAGGAATGAAACCCATCTCGTTTGTTCGCCAGGTTGTCATTTGTGCTTTTATATGATTTCAGTAACTTCAGATCTCCTCACGCGTCTTACAAAAAAATTATATTCTTCATGATTCTGAAGCAGACTTTATTTATCCATTTTATGTTTGTTTTTAAGAATGTAATTACACCCGTGCATATATTTTTTGTAATTGTCATTGTAATGGCATATTGACTGCTGTTATGTTATCAATTTTACATTATCCTTGTGATAAAACATATTTGTTTTATCCTTGATTACTCTCTTCATATTTTATTGTATTGTAAGTGTATGTTATTGTAAGTTTCTATATTTTGTGACCATGTTCTCGGCTGCTGATTTCCTGACCATGATACACTTTTCTCTCAGCAAGGCACTTTCCTGGCTAAACAACTTTATATAAATATTCTTTAGCTTCTTGTCTATATTGTCCTAAATCTGGCCTACTTTCTCAGGTCTTGGCCGTATGTCTTTACCCCCAGCTGCTGAAAGACAACGATCTTCCTCTGGACGTCAGTCTGAGGGCTCGGAGGCTCCTGGAGGTCTGTGATGGAAGAAGTGTGGGTGAGGACTGGAAAAAGGTCTTCTCCGTGCAATCTGTCTGTCTTTAAAAACGTGACATGTGCTGAAATAGCACAATGATTGATCCATAGGTTCCTACACAGACTCCTCAGGTCTGCCTCATGTCAAGCAAAGCATTGCTGAGTTCGTCATAAGACGAGACGCCGGAGTGCCTTCAAACGCCAAAGACATCTTCATTTCGGCTGGTTCTCAAAGGGCCCTGATGGTAAGTTACACTGTCATTATTACAGTTTCATCACTATTCCTTGTCCAGATACCACGCTGAGACAATATTGCACGCATAATATGGACATTAAAGGATCATTTTGGCCATCATGTCTATCAGTTATGGTAACTTTGTACTCACCAAGAACTTGAATGAGTCTTATTTAAAGTGCTCTGGTGCTGGCAAGGTTAGCAAGATTTGTTCGGGCAGCAAAATGACATGTAAAGCGAAGGATTTAACAGATTTTTGACTGGGAAGATAAGAAAGAATGGTGATGCCCAACACGGAGAGGCTTCTTTCCCCAGACCATCAGTGTGGTGAACTCTGACCTCTGTGCACCCTTTGGCCACGATTGTATTGAATAGTTTGCCTTACAATTGTGACATAATACAAAATAAAAATGTCATGTACTGAAACGTTGGACAGCACTTTAACATTTGAATACTCATTATTTTATATTAATGTGACAAAACATTTGAATCTCGAAAGGTCGGTCAAAACCAACCGGCAACGCTTTCAAAGACGGGCATACAGAAAAAGTTGGGAACCACTGACATAGACAATGAACAAAATACAACTGAAGAAGGAATGAGTAGCCTCCCGTACACACAATAACTTATAATATTTCACATCAGGAAAGGTGAAAAGGTAAAGTGAGTGAGAAATCATAGGAAAACTGTGTGCAGGCGAAACTATGTCTTTGATGGATGTTTGGGAAACAATTTTACCGATCGTCTTGGTTTTCTCATACGAATAATAAAACCTGCCTAATCATCTGAATGCTTGTGTTTCTTGCCCCGTTGGACTTCGTTTTCGTAATGTCACTGAATTCCCAGATCTCAGCAAATATTTCTGTGTGTTAAATGTTACCATAGCTGATAGGAATATTGGCCCAAACCCCCCTATGCAAGTTAGTAATTAACTGGAATTATTCTTTAAAGAATAAAATCTGAAATTAAGATTTGTAAATTGAAGCATTGTGTTAAGGTGATTGTGAAGCTGCTGGCGAGTGGGGAGGGGGAGACCCGGACAGGCGTGTTGACCCCCATGCCCTGGCCACACACACTGCCCACACTGCTGGATGAGGCCGGGGTGAAGCTGGCGCCGTACCGGCTGATGGAGGCCCGAGGCTGGGCTGTCGACCTGGGCGAGCTGCACCGAGCTTTGAGGACGGCTAGGGGGCGCTGCCAGCCCAGAGCCATTTACATCAGCAACCCAGGAAACCCCACAGGTAAGCGACATGCAGCTGCTACACTAAAGCCACCTGTATGAACTCCCTTGCTGTCATCACTTTTTGTATGTTTGTCCTCCCAGGTCACGTGCAGGACAGGAAATCAATAGAGGAAGTGATTCAGTTTGCAGCAGCGGAGAGACTCTTACTGTTGGTTGATGAGGTGATCACAAACTGTATCTTCAGATTGGGATTTAATTCAGTAACTGGCAGCCCACACAGTCTTGTCTATCATGTATCAATTCCTTTCCTCTGAACTCCAGGTGTACCAGGACAGCGTGTATGGACAGGGCACAGAGTTTATTTCCTATAAGAAAGTCCTGTTTGAGATGGACGCAGAGTATTCAGAGACAGTGGAGTTGGTCTCCTTTCACTCTCTATCCAGCGCCTGCATGGGAGAGTGAGTTCGGCCTCTTGTACTTGTCAACAGCATTTTGTGTGCTTACACATACGAATCTTTGTCATTTTGATAGTACTTTGCTGTTGCGTATTTGTCGACTGCATCATACGACAGGTGTACCTTCAACCATTCATATCCAGAATATGCCACAATGAACCCAATGATTCTTGTACAAATCCATGGTGCTATTCTATGTTTTCCTTATTGTTAACAAAGCCCGTGAAAAGAGTAAAACCGACCATGCATTAGTCCGTCTCTCAGTACTTTCTGACTTCCCTACCATGTCTGTGGCTCTCAGCCCCAAGCCCATTGATTCCTATACTGAGGACATCAATCTAAAAAAACAGTCACAAAGTTATAGTTTGAATTTTTTTTAAAGGAGCTGTTTGTGACATTCACTGCCACTAGATATCGCGCTAGAGCACCAGCATGTCAGGCGCTACGGCCCAGCCAGACTCCATTGAGAAAAACGGTTATTTGTCCTTAAACTTTGTACTGTCATAAGTGAAGTGACATTGTATTGATATTAGTAGCAGCAAATTCAGCAAAGTAAAGTATATGTAGGAATAATATTATACCATCTATTATAACAGTGTAAACCAGAATAATATACAATATGATTAAATAATAACACTTAGTGTTTGTGTTAATAAATATTATATGTATTATCAGCACCATGGGTGAGCCTTGAACGCAAAACCTCCTCCACAAAGGTCAGAAGTCTTCTCCGCTGCATCAAACGCCAACCATGAAACAATGGATGTGGATGTGACCGTGTGTTAAACCAAAGAACGTCTGCGTCTGTGTTCCAGGTGTGGTCTGAGGGCAGGATACATGGAGCTGGTCAACATTGACCCAGCGGTGATGCATTTTGTTAATACTATGCTGTGTACTGATATCAGTACTCCAGTCACGGGACAGCTTGCTCTGGATCTCATGGTCAACCCACCAAAACCAGGAGACCCTTCCTATGACACATACACACAGGTGACACATCTGCAGAGCCTCTACAGTATACTGTCTTATGTTGTATTAAAACTTACAATCAAATCTCTGTTGTTCTTTATTTCAAAGGAGATTCTCCTCACTCGGGCCACTTTGTCCCAGAATGCTCAGCGGGCTCAGGAGTTCCTGAATGATCTACCAGGGATGAGCTGTCAGCCAGTGATGGGGGGAATCTACCTTTATCCCCGCCTGCGTTCCCCAGCTGAGATTTCAGAGCAGGCAGAGGTGGGAAAATGGTCATTGGTATTTCGAGGACTACACCAACGTTTTTGCATGTGTTAGCAATTTCACCCAAAACTGGATGTAATTACATCACTGGCAACCATTTTTAAAAGGTATGTGGTTGTGTTTTTGGTTCTTGAAGCGTTTTTTGGCCTGTTATGTCGCCTGTCATTGCCCATTTTCCACTCATTTCCAATACAAACTTGTACGGGTTTTCTTGATGGGGAAAATCTGTGCAAACTCATGAGTACATCGGATTGCAATCAAATCTACTCATTTGAAAGGCTGTGGCTGTAGCTACTAGGAGCTCTAAGATTTAATTTAGTAACAAAATAGCTTCTGTCGGTTACGTCAATAATAAGATACTGAAAACATGAATGTGTCTGTTTTTAGATATTAGGGGTGGAGGCAGATGTTCTGTACTGTCAGAGGTTACTGGAGGAAGAAGGTGTGTTTGTAGGAGCAGGCTGTCAGCACGGTGAAACACCTGGCAACCATCATCTGAGGTGAGAGACGTGAAGTTAGTCACAGCAGCCGTATGTTGCATTTTCTCAGAAGGTGACTGCCTTGTTTTGTCTCTCTCAGGCTGTGTGTCCTTGTTCCTCCTGACACCCTGCAGGAGGTCCTGGCTCGCCTCGGTTCCTTTCACCTCCGCCTCCGGGACGCACTTCCTCACCCCGACAGTGACACCCGTGCGCCACTGAGCAACGTTCGTGGGAATGAACTGGGCCCCACCTCCGACACAGTATCCAGTCCTGCAGCCATGCCCTAGAGCGATGCTGCTAGCGTGGTTCAAAACAGATTCACCAGCACGAGCACTTCCGCAGTTCAGTGAGATACTTGAAGAGCCTGTCCCTCCAGCCTCCGCCAGCTCTGGTTCTGCTCGGTCTACAGTATACTGTATGCTTACCCTGGAAGGTCATTCTCTATATTAATGTCGGTGGGGCTTTACCCTATCCCGTGTTCCTGTGGACATTTGCGGCAGCAGAATAATTCCAGCACACTGGCAAGTCAATGATCCGAGTCAAATATTTAACTAATGCTACAAACAGACATATTTTGTCTATTTTTCAACAATCTGGTGGCAGATATGAATCGCATGCTCCTTTTTCACTCATGGGTGATGCCAGAGATTTACATTAAAGGCAGCATGTTTCGTTGAATAAATGGATTTGTTTGAATATGGATGCTGAATAAGCGTGTTTTTGTCCTTTGGTTTGTCTGTTTGCATCAGCAATGTCTACTTTGTGACCCCCTCATCACAGGATAGAAGCCGAGCGTGATCGTCACGAGCAATTTCGACCAAAAAGGGATTTTTCCTTCTCAAGTTGTTTCATGTAGAGAATTTCCAGTATTCCCAACACTGGAATGTAGTACATCAGTATACACTGCATTTAACAGGGATTTGAAAAAAACAACAACTTTTTACTCCAATACATTTGTTTGACACCTGGGCCTTCTGAATACTTTTACGAGTAAGAGCATTATGATCATCTTAAAAAAATATATGATTAATTGTTACAGATAAAGCCACCAAGCAGTATACAAAAAGCAGCTCAAATTAGCTGCACCTCAACCAACTACAGCATTAAAATGCTCCTTAAGTGTGAATGCATCAGAGACCATTTAATAATTTTACTTTTGATACTTAGGCACATTTTTGGTGATAATACTTTTTATTTGTCCTTGTACTTTAAAGACAAATTTCCAATGCAAGACTTACTTGCAATGGAGTTTTTTCTTTTTAGTACCTTTTTTTAAATACCGCTCTCACACCACTGGGTAGCTACATACCAACAAATAAACTGATTAATTCACAAAGTCAAATATAAAATAATGTTCTTTCTTATCCCTTTGGGGGGGTCTCAACATCCAGACTGGCAACCACAGGTGTAGCCTATTGCGTAGACCTGTCTAATATTTTGCATTTCTCCTCCCAGCATGCTTTCAATCATAGTCGATTATTATTTTTAAATTATTATTATTATTAGGCCTGGTATTATTGTCATGAGTGGTGTTAGTTCCAGTTGCAAAGCGGTCTATATTATGGCGCATTAGTTTAAATGGCTGACCGCCCCCGGGTGTGCGCGCACGTCCTGACAGGCTCTGAACTTGGCGCGCAGGTTTTGATTACGACACCGAGACGTCTCCGCGTCTCCGTGTTGAGCTTCTCGCTAAGCTCTCCTCCGTCGAACACAGCGGAGGGATGAGATCTGGGCAGGAGGTGAACCCCCGGGTGCGGGCGATCAGAGCCCCCACGGGCCTGCAGGGTCTGGCCGCGCGCGTCACAGCGGAGATCGCGCAGGTGAGTCGCGCGTCCCCCCACCGCGAGCAGGAGGAAGAGGAGGAGGAGGAGGAGGAGGGCAGAGGAGAGGAGAGAAGTCATTACGAGCAACGCCGTGTGAGCTTTCAGGGCACATTTCTTCAAGCTCTGTGTCTGAAGCTTTCTAAACCTTTGTATATGAAGTGCTGATCAAATGTTTTATTTTAGTCAAAGTAGCAGTGCTACAATGCAAATACACTCTAATACAAGCAAAATGCCTGCCTTTGATACTGAAGGAAGGCTGCAGAGGTATTACAAGCAAAGTTATAGCCTGCCCATAATGAATGGACCCTGGGAGTGTTCTGTTACTATACAATAGTGTTTTATTGGATTGTTTGTGGCCTTTTAATGTCGTAGCAGCTGCTGCTCGAGTTCATTTGAACTAAATGCACTCACTGATGGGTGGTTTAGTCTGTACCCGTGCATCATATAGACTGATCACATGCTTTGAATGTGAACCAACTTGCAAATGTAGATGAGCTTTTAAAAAAAAGAAAGAAAGAAGAAAACTTCCTTCTGTCAGGCAGAGCCGGACTGAAATGCATGCCTCAAACAGCCTGTCGATTCTTGGGATTCCTTTGTCCTCAGTCCAGCTAAAATAAGTTGTCTTTTCAAACCTCTCCAGCTTTTGGCCTAATTGACTACGTGCTGTACATTAAGCCATCAAAAGACTGAGGCCAAAGCTAGCCGGTGCCCAGTAAGAAGTCAGCATCTTTACCGGTTGATGAGATGCAGAAGACCTCGAAGTATTATAGTGCTGTATGGAAAAGTGTAAGATCAGACTTATTTCTTCCCAACGTAACCCTGTAAGATGCTTACTCTAGAAAATTACACTTTGACAGGCAAATTAGAGGTTAGATTTGTGCTTTATGATTTGGATTTTTAAAGTGTAAGTTTCTTTTTTAATGTTGTTAAAAGAAAAGGGTTTTAGGGTGAGTGTGCGGAATAACAGAAACTAGACTTTTATTGGCCTATTACGTGGTGTCTGTTATTGCGTTTGGCAAGGGACTATTGTCGTGTCTAGCTGCCAAAGTGTCTTATTATGTCAGCTGACAATACAAATAGGCCTGTAAAGTCATAATCCTCCAGGGGTGTGACAGAGAATTTCTGTCTACTTCAGGTACTTCTGTAATAAAAGTAAAAATGAACATCCGAATACAAGGTTTTTGTTCATGTACATGTGGAGAGGACTCTTAAAATGATAATCACACAGCAAAGTGAGACAGTATCAGAGTAGTCTCTGTATAAACAGGACTTTCTATCCATCTGTTATACTGAGTAACAAACAACTTCCGTAAAAAAGATTTATTCAGATTTATTCTTCAAAGTCTCGTTTCTCATGCCTGGTTTTGTCTGCTTGCTGCATACGCTGGGTCAAGGTTGAAGTGTTGAGACAATGATGTCCTGCTCTCTGTCTTCTCTCAGCAGGACAAACACTCTTCACAAGTCTACTCTTTCAGTACTCTTAGTACTACTGATTAACTGTTACAATATTAACCTTTAGCAGCCAAGTCACAATTGACTCCTCTACATTCGCCCCTTTTGAAAGTGGCAACAATATGGAAGAATAAATTCAAAATTAACCAGGAGACGAAGCCAAAAAGTAAAAAAAAAAAAGCGTTAAAGTGCACCCGACTAGTTTCTAAGTTATACAAACATACATCGCATCCTTTCAAATCAGTTAAAGGGGTATATATTGTTATGAGTGTTGGCAAGCAGGGAACAGGGAAAAGACCCAAACGCAGACAGAGGAGGCAGAACGGCGACTCAGGGGATTTATTGGAAGCTTACTGGCAGGTATACTGTAGGTACGCAGGCAGGCAGGTGGCAAACAGGCGACAGGTAGGGAGACACAGGTCCAAATGTGTCGTTTTCTTTGTTGGAAGGCACTTTGAGCTGCATTTCTTGTATGAAAGGCGCTATACAAATAAAGTTTATTATTATTAAAACCAAAAGCAAAAGCAAACATAGCAACTAGGACAGACTGACGGAGAGCAAAAGAATCACACAGACTGAATACACGAGTGAGGGAAGGATGACTACCAACAGGTGAAACAAATCAGGGTGGGCCAAACAATCAAGTATCTCATAAGGACAGAGTCCTGTGGGGTTTGGTGTGGGCGGCCCCGCGTGTACGTCAATGCCAATACTTATAGCCTTTGCATGAAGTGAGTTCAGGGGCCCTCTGGTCTGGGACGGGGCATGTGTGTACCTCTCCCTACAGCACAAGGTCACAATTATTCCCCTACAAGGGCCACTCTGTGGTACGTGCTGCAGGGTTATAGTCCACAAAGAATTACGAAAGCTGCGAGCGCTTAACAGAGCTTCATTTCTGCAGTTTCTGGGCCTGTGCTGCTAGCTACCTCAGACCGTCACGACTGATCGCATAGATATTTATTTAGTTTCCCGCTTTCATTCTGGATAAAAGCTCATCAACAATTTTCTTTCCTGTCATAGATTTTGTTGAGGAAGTGAACAATGCTGACTGATACAGAATAGACATGTCATAGACATGTCATACACCGACTGAAATAAGTGGATCTTGCATAACAAACCTTAAAGCTACTTAAGGTGAAATTGAAGAGTGAAATTGGATGTTAAGGGGTTAAAGAGTCAGAGTTGAACGATGCAGCCAACCTGAGCTTTTGTCTAACTCAGGCTGTTTCTTTCTCAGGGAGCGAAGAAACCCTTCCAGAAGGTGATTGATGTCAGTTCAGGCGATCCCCACAGGGCAGGGATGGCTCCCATCTCGTTTGTTCGCCAGGTTGATGCTTTACATTTTATCTGTGGGTGTGTTTGTCTACCTGCTGTACCTGCTGTCCCTGCTTTCCTGCCCCCCGGCTACAAACTGAGCCTGTCCGTGCCTGTCTCTTTGTTTTAATCAGGTCTTGGCAGCATGTTTGTACCCTGAGCTCCTCACAGATATGAGCCTTCCTCTGGATGCCAGGCAGAGGGCACAGACGCTTCTGGGGGTCTGTGGTGGAGGGAGCATGGGTGAGAATAAATAATGGGAATTCATTTGTAGGGATTTGAAAACATTTGGCCCAAAATAGTTCAGAGAATTCCTTTGACTGGCCCCTCTGCTCTTATGGCTGATCTATCCGCTTTGTCGATGACAGGCTCCTACTCTATAACCGCCCATGGTATACCACATGTCCAGAAAAGTGTCGCGGACTTCATCGCGAGGCGAGATGGTGGAGTGAGTTCACACCCAGAAGACATCATCTTCTCTAGTGGTTCTCAGAAGACTTTGTCGGTATGATGAAAACACATTTTTTTTTTAGCAATATTAGTAGATTTGGGCTGTAAGGGAATTATTTAGGGACGTCATATTAAACATCCATCCTAGGAATCACATAACAAGACTGAGTCATACTAGCCGCTCTGTGAGGCTGTACTTAGGCGTTGGTTTGAGCTAAACGCTAACGTCAGCATGCTAACAATGGCAATGTCAACATGCTGATGTTCACCATCTTGGTTTAGTGTGTCAGCATGTTAACATTTGCTAATTAGCAAAGTACAGTTGAGCGATGGGAGTGTAATTTGGTTTGCCCCATTTGTTGGGACCAAACACATGCCACCACTGACCCAAATCAACCACAGAAAAACACCTTTAGAACAACCAAATCAACCAAATGGAATTCATCAACATAAAGACATGCAAACAACCGAGACACCAAATCAAGACTATCAAAAGGCACAGCAGCAGCACAGAATCCCAGGCTGAGGCCACATTTACACATAGCCGGGTATTTAGAGAAACAAATATTTCCCCCCCTCCGTTTTCAAAAATGACATCGCGCACACAACATCGTTTTCAAAAAAGTTGTCGTTTACATCAACAAGCATGAATACACCGTCGAGCGCCATCATAACTATGCCAAACCTATGGGCGGCTTTGAGTGTAGGGAGAAAGATAAAGCCATGCAAGCCAATCAGAATCCTCAAAATCGACATCAACGAATAGCACGAGCGACTTCCTGTTCCTTTCTAAACGCTCCTCGATATAGTCCAGCAGTTGTGTTTGCAAATGCAAACAGGCCAAAAGCGTTTGCACAAAAGTAAAAATGAGTTCCTCCTTAACAGCATCCATGAGCAAACAAACTCTAAACATAGGGCGCTCACATGACATAAGCATTTTCTGGCGCATGATGTGACGTTTGAGAACCTAAAACCCGGCACGGCAACACATAACCAGCGTTTTCAGAAATCTCCACTTTGGCCGGAGTTTTTAGAAATAATCGTTTTCTGGGATAAAAACGGCCTTTTCGTGTAAATGACAGGCCTGCGTTTTCCCATCGTGTAAACGGGGCCTGAGAGGCAGTAGGAGCAGCAGTGCCCCCACCAGAAGCCTCTCTTCTGATGCTGGCACGGGAGCTTTTAAGCACTTCATTCCCAGATGGCGCAATTTGAAAATAGGGTCAACAGAGTTATTACAATTCTTCCTGTCTGTACCAAATTTGATAACAATCCATCCAACAATTGTTGAGACATTTCACTCAGAACATATCCACCTCATGGGATGCTTCTCATAGCTCCAGTCTGAATCATCCACGATGTACGAAACCTTGTGTGCTGCTCTCTGGCATGTACAGCTCGACAGACCTTCCACGCTTTGTCACGGTTACTAAAAAGAGTTTAGTTCAGTTGTAATGACCTTTTGTCATCCCCTTTCGTTTTATCTAGTGCCATTGCCTTGTTAAAATTTCAATATCTAATACTTTGACTCACGACCAAATACCCACACAATGAGATTCCCATCAGCCTCAGATATGTTCTCTGTAATAATTGCTAAATTGCATGTTAGCATGCTCACTAAGACGGTGACCATGCTGAACATTACCTGCTGAACATCAGCATGTTAGACATTGTCTTCGTGAGCATGTTAGCATAGCAACCACTCTCATTTTAAAAACTTTTTTTCATCCCGTTAAATCTTTATTGGCACACAATTTGCAACATGAACCACAAGCATTTTGACTTTACCACAGCTTGTCAATGACAATAACAAAAAACAAACTGTCAGCGTCTGTCTTATAATGCTGTAATTATAGCCTTGCAAAGATGCTATGGTGGCTGTAGAATCTCAGTCTTGTTAGCTAATAGGTCATTAATGTATCGACCTTCATACTCAGCCATTTCGAAATTGTGACCGTCTTGTCAGGGCTTGCCATGCCACGTGTGTTCTGGTTGACAGTGCCAAGTCTGTTAAAACAGCAACTGACACAGCAAGGATAAAGAAAAGAAGCTGAGCACGCTTATTCTCAACGGAAAAATGACTTTAATGTGGACTAAAATCATAAATTTTTGCATGTTGTTAATTGTACTGTCATTTATTGAGTTAAGATAGTTTTGCACCTGATGGCCAGTGGGGAGGGAGAGACTCAGACAGGCGTGTTGGCCCCCACGCCCTGCCCGCACACCCTGCCCACACTGCTAGATATGTCCGGGGTGACGGTGGTGCCGTACCGGCTGATGGAGGGCCGAGGCTGGGCTGTCGACCTGGGCGAGCTGCACCGAGCTTTAAAAGCCGCTAGGGGGCGCTGCCAGCCCAGAGCCATGTACGTCAGCAACCCAGGAAACCCCACAGGTAAGCGACACGCAGCAGCTACATGAACTCATCTCCCCCGCGATAATCTCTGATGCTCACCATTGTTTGTCCTTCTAGGTCATGTGCAAGACAGGAGAACAATAGAGGAAGTGATTCGCTTTGCTGCAACCGAGCGCCTCGTCCTGTTGGCTGAGGAGGTCGCTACAAGCTCCGCAAAGACACTGCCGTCTAAAAGACTTTTGTTCTCATCAGTTTTCAGTCTCACACAAGCTCTCTTTATTTTCATGTCTTCTTGCACCTTCTAGGTGTACCAGGACAGCGTGTATGGACCGGACAAGGAGTTTATTTCCTACAAGAAAGTCCTGTCTGAGATGGACAGAACGTACTCAGAGGCAGTGGAGCTGATCTCCTTCAACTCTATATCCAACGCCTGCATGGGAGAGTGAGTAGCACTGATGTTTCCTTAAAGGGACAGTTCACCCAAGGGCGTAGTTTACGTTTCAACACTGGAGGGGTGGTCTGGGGGTCCACCCCCAGAAAACTCGGAGCGTTAAACACTTGATTTGAATTTTTCTGTACAAATTTCTGCATCAATTTATGGTCGAAATGTCTTCGTTTATGTAAAGGGAAACACAAAATTCAGGCGGCAGGTTCAAAATATAATATTCAAAATCTAAAAATATAATGGAATACAAGGCAGTAAGGCTCTCAGGCATTCTGTATTGCTTTCAAATATGTTTTATTCTCCTCTACATCAACTTTTCTCATTCAAAATCATCCCTGCTGAGTCACCACACATGATTTATTCTTCCCTCCAATTTTGCGTCTGTTGTCTGGGGAAGGGACCTTTTTAAATGGGCATGTGGCACCTATTCACGTCAATGATAAATGAATTAATTTAATTCATTTATAAACCCCTTGGACTTTAATAGCTCCTGTGTTTCAGCATGTTTTCTGCGTATGCTCAAAACTTTCTGCATGTTCAAAATCTATCTAACACACGTGTTCTCTGAGATTTCAAGAATAAAGTCGTAATATTGTGAGAATAAAGCCGTAATTTAATGAGAATAAAGACATAATATAAATGAATAAATCTACCTGCCCTACAGGTTTAGGGAAGCAGCTGTGCGCTGCTCTTCATCAAACAGAAAACAGTGGTTGTAGTTTAATTTTTTAAAGCAAAATTATATAGGGACAATTTAGTAGTTGCTGGATCTTGGTAGCAACATCTCCCTACATGAATCTGGGCCCTTGAGTTCACCCCAGAATAAAACATACGGATTTTTCCTCCTACCTGTAGTGCTGTTTATCCATCTAGATTGTTTTGGTGCGAGCTGCCGAGTTTTTGGAGATATTGGCCGTAGAGATGTCTGCATTTTTTTTAATATGATTATATTAAGATTACATGGCACTCGACTTGTAGTGACCTCAAAGCGCCAAAGAGCTACAGTTGAAAAACTCAATAGCAATGTCTCTTTCCAGAAATCATGACCTGGTTACTCAAGATGATCCACAGACCTTGTTGTGAGCCGTCTCACGTGGGAACTATCGGTGGAAAGAAAATAGTCAAGTCATGACGGTTTATTCCTTTTCAAATTTTAAACCAAACCACGGTATTTCCTGTAATTTAACCAAACCAGGTCTGGAGTCCTCACTTTGTATGCCAACATCCACCCCGACCACCTCCCTACGACGTCCGTGCAGTAAAGGGACACTTGGTTAGGTGGAAGATACATTGCCAGTGAACCAAATAAACATGGTTTATAGCTATAAAGTGAGGTGAAACATTCCGCTTAAGTTCAGTCTGAACGCACCTACAGCTTAATGAAAGACAAACTGTGTATTTTCTCTCAGGTGTCTCATTGGACTCTGTGCTCACCCTGTGTTTAGGTGTGGTCTGAGAGGAGGGTATATGGAGGTAATTAACATGGACCCAGCAGTCAAGTCGTATTTAAGAAATATGCAGGCCACGTCCAGCCCTCCAGTTTTACCACAGCTCGCCGTGGAGGTCATGGTCAATCCACCCTCACCTGGACACCCTTCCTATGAAACACACACACAGGTAAGGGGAAAATCAACTTTTCAGCTAAAAGAACAAAAGATTACTGGCAAATACAGTCTCTTACAGACTACTACTAAAATACAAGGCATTAATAACTCTATTTATTTTACTATATTGTTAGCCAAGGAAGAAAAGTGCTCAGTCCTGTTTGTCTGTTATTAATCTGCAGAATATATTTTAAAAAAGGTCATTTATCATTAATTTATTATGTAGATTGATTTTTTTTTTGTTCGTATTAGCGTTACATTAAACAAAAAATCTGGCATACTAATTCCATCATTTTCTATTATTGTGTATGATGCAAATCTTGATCCAGATTATTTTATATCATTGACTAATTCAGACAATAGTGCAGCATTTGCAGATGTCGGCCCCCCAAAAAGGCCGAGGTTTTGGCTGTGAAACACTTTATGAACCCATTTTACAAGCCCACAAATGTTTTTGACACAGGTTTGGTTCCATAGGTGACTCGTTCCACTCAGTATTCATAGCTGTTATGGTAAAAACAGTTTGTGTTTGTTTCTCTTTGTCAGTATGCAATATCATCGGGTAACCTTGCTGTTCTTCAGCCAGTCTTTAAAGCTGTGTAACGTTACAGCGGAGTTGCGGGACAAAAACAAAACAAAAACAGTGAGCTGAAGGATGCTAAAATTCTCCATAGAGCTGCGGTGGAACTGCAGAGCAGGATGGTCATGCAACTGTTGGTCCGTCACTACAAGTGACTCCTTTCACATTACACATAGTAATGTTTTCAGTTAATGTAAAAGTATTCATTACTGCAGCTTTAGGTTTCCGTCGAGGGAGTTTTATTGAGGGACCGTTCCGGCCTAGCTTATGTGCTTTTACAACTGGTAAGCGGCCTTTGTCCACTTTTCTCAATCGAAGGAGATTCTTCACATCCAGACAACTCTGTCCCAGAATGCTCGGCGTGCTTGTGAGTACCTGAATGGTCTACCAGGGATGAACTGCCAGCCGGCGATGGCGGGAGTCTTTCTTTATCCCCGTCTGCATTTACCACCTCAGATGGCAGAGGAGGCCAAGGTCAGAAAACATCTCCGCTGCACCTCAAGTCCTCAGGTTTTACTGCAGTTTATGGCTGTAGCACTTTTAATTCAAGTTATTGAGACGCTGTAATGGATTCGTACGCATCCGTAATGTTTGCAAAGCGAAAGCAAATATTTTCTGTCATGGCCAGTTGAGAAACACACAAAATGTAATTAGTCCATAAGTCAAACTCTATATAAATATGAATATATGTGTCATTTATACGGTCAGCAAAATAATGTTTTCTAGGTGTTACTAAAGCTTTGTTTACATCAGTAATATTTGTTAACAGAAGTCAAACAGGCATATATACTTAATTATGACACAAACCGTTATTTTTCATCCCAAAGTTTAGCTCAGTTCTACATGTAAATTAACCCCGTAATGTAATGATTAAACAGCAAAATGGGGGTTTGGGGCTTTCTTCATTCTTTATTCCAGAAGTCACACGTGTCCCTGTTCATAAGACACATAATTTAATATCAACTACTGTTGTGCATAAAATCTCATATTATGAGATATATATTATTGACAAGCTGTAATTTTAGAGGTTCTTATAGTTGCTGTGATTCATTTCAGGGGTTAGGAGTGGAGGCAGACGTGCTTTACTGTCAGAGGTTACTGGAAGAGGAAGGTTTGTGTTTGGGAGCGGGCTGTGAGAACGGACAAGAAGATCAAAACTACCACATCCGGTAAGAAAAACAGCTGCATGGGTGTGTGTTTTGTGAGCTCTAGACCTGCACAGTGGGGGCTTCTTTGGAAAGAGAGGACATTTTTGGGGAAGTGAAGACACTTTTTTTTCCTTTGGTGAAGAGCGCAGAGTGAGGATGTTTTGGGAAAACAAGGACATTTTGGAAAGAGGTCTCTGCATGAAAGGCTCTGGGGGAATCAGGATTGTCGGGACGGTGGGGGCATTTTGGGAAACTCAGGACAATTTTGGTACCGGAGAGCACTTTTGGAAGAGAGAGGACCTTTTTAGGAATGTGAGGATGCATTTTAAAAGTGAGGATATTTGGGGGGAAAACAAGGTCACAACAGGACATGTTGGAACGTATAAGGACATTTGAGGACATCCTGGAAAATGTTTATGGTCTAATAATTCAGAATAACTGAAGGGCCTTTAAGAGCCTTTGCTCTTTTTTAAATTTAATTATATCAAATTTTACATCTATTTTATTGGTATTTATCGGGGTGAGGTTATGATTGTGAAGCATTGTGACAACCATAAGCTGTTGTATGCATAAATATATTCTCATTATATTATCTAATTCAGCATTTTTGCAATGTGTAAGAATACAATCAATCTGTCCTCTGAGGGAATGTAGGTGATTCTGCATGTGCTCCTGCCTGAGGACTGTGCAAAGTGTAGTAACTGTTGAACACTACTCAACACAAGAGTCAGCCCTACTTTAAGCACAGGTGTGCCCATACGTATATGTTAAATGCTGTGTTTTGTGTGTCGCTTTTCCCCCTCACAGGCTGTGTGTTTTGGCTCCTCCTGCCACCCTGGAGGAGGTCTTGGCACGCCTTCGTTCCTTCCACCTGCGCCTGCGGGACAGATTTCCCTGACAGAAATGCCAAGGACACAGACTTTTGGGGGAAAATACCAAAGCATGGTTTACATGGTTGCCTCCCACTGACACTAACACTTTTACTGCACATCTTGTATATTTCAGTAAAAGGAAACATTTATTTTTTCATCCTGAAAAGACCAAAATATGCTTCAGTCCCTTTAATAAGTACTAATTCAATCTTGACAACATAATGCAGCCATACTAAAAACTAATTTTAATAATATGAAAACAACAAAAAAAATACTACGAACGTCAGACATTACGAATAAGTAGCTGCATAAGTAGCTACATTCAGACTTAGTCTACAGACTAAGTCTATAGACACTTAGTCTACACAGGAACACTGAGGCCTACTGAGAACCCAAACTCTGATTTAACAGGTTGACTGAGGAACAAAAGAGTGCGGGGTCTGATCCCTCACGCAGTTTGAAAGCTTGAGTCAAGCGTTGGACCCATCTTTGAGCAGACTCGTAGCAGTCGAGCTTTAAGCCGAACAGAGGGATTCCCAGTGGGAGAAGTATAAAGGACCAGTGTGTAACATTTAGGAGGATCTATTGGCACCTGAAAATGAGAATCACTGTGTTTTCGTTACCTCAGAATAAGCCGTTTCTATCTGGGGAGCGGGTCCCCCTCCAGGGAGGCCGCCATGTTTGCGGCGCCATGTTTCTACAGTAGCCCAGAACGGACAAACCAAACACTGGCTCTACATGGGGCCTCCCTGCTCTTCATCGGAGGTGGTGAAGTGACTGTAGCAGGACGCGGGACTTGCCAAACTAACCACTGGTCCTCATTATGAAGCCTCTCCTCTTGGAAAACTGTTTGAAAACACGTTTGATGAGGCAAAAATCTCACCTTTGCGTGTTTTATTGTCGACACAGATGTTGACCCCACCACCTCCAATAAAGGGCAGCGCGCAGCCTCTTCCCTAGGCCTTTCAGTGGGAAGCATCCTGGAGTTACAACTAGTTACAACGTAGCATTTACGATCAAACTTGTGTTCAGCTCGGGCGAAACAGGCTAATGAATTTAGGTTCCAGGAACTCGTCTTGTAGTGGAAAAGGGCTTTTAATAGCTTAATAGGCTAGAAGTTAAAACAGCTCGATTGCAGGACATTTTCAGTTCACGTCAAGGTTTCTAGGCTTTGGATGACACAAACACATGAATTACACTAATGAAGAATCCAAAAAACTTTTAATTTAACTGCTTAACAGCTAAATTAATCAATGAATTAGCGCTGTTCACATTTATTATTAAGCCTGTGTTTTAACACAGTTATAATAAAGGTTGGTTTGCTATGATGTAACTAATACTAATGATGTGTTATTGTGACCGTTTAAAGATAATGCATGTATTCACATGTTCACCCACCCACACACACACCTCAATAAAAACATACAGGATAAAACAACGCAATAAATAGTTAAAATGCTTAAATAAAATAAAAGTTATGCATTGTGGATTCTTTTTCTCAGCTTTGCTTCAGGTGCAGAACCAAATGCTCCATTAAATTGTAATGTACTTGTTGATCACTGTTGGATAGTTGTTGTACACTCCAACCCAAGTGTGGTATACATAAGTATAAATTACCCCCAAAAGTCTCATGGAGTCAAATGTTTGTTTTATTACGTGTGCTATTTGTTCTGACCTTGGAGGGGTTATGTAAGGACAGGTGAAACAGACGGAGCGGGGACCGTGGATTCCCAGGTGAAAGACTGGACTGTGTGTGCGCGTGTGTGTGTCCGTTTGCTGTTCAGTTTCGAGAATATAAAAGCCGTACGACACACTCAAGACAGTCCACTCTGAGGAATCATGATGAAAGTGGCCCTCGTCCTGCTGTTTGCTGCCCACGGTGAGTCTCCTCTACCTGATTTCAAAGAGGGGCATCTCTCCTGCGTCCTCTAGCAGGGCTAGAGTTGAAGGATTAGTCTGGAGTTATTCTTTGTTTCTTTTTTCTCACTACACATAGCCCATGAAAAGACCAACGTTGACATTCTGTTAGTCTGTCTTTAAAACCTCCCTGACTTCCCTACCTTGCCTGTGGAACTCAGCCCTGAGCCCATTGGTTCCTGCTAAAGACAAAAAATATTAAAAACAGCTCACAAAGATGTAGTTTCACTAAAAGAAAAAAGCTCACGGCTGGCCACTGTAGTTTTTAACCAAACGTTTCTCAAACAGGAGGAAATTGTTGCGATTGTTGGGGACTATTTTCAGCTGCGGATTAATCTACGTGTGCTGCTCTAGTGAGTGTTCCGGGCAGCAGGACGTGTGTGTGGGAGTCAGAATACATCAGGCTTTGGATACGCACACCAATACATTGTTGATTTTTCGCCGTTTAGTGGGATTTGTTGACAATAACAAATTATAGAATACTTCCAGATATATCCTTTAAGGATAATTTTGCCCTAAAGCCACTAAAGCACAGCACTTACAGTAGCACTTGAGCAATCCAGAGGGGGAGGCCCAGAGGGGCTACCAAAGTCCGTATCTTTCAAATCCCACATATAGGGCTGAACCCTCAGTGCATGCCACTGCACTGGATTTAATACACAGTATTACCTTTACCGTACTCTAAAGTTGCTCAGTTTATCTCCGTTTGGGATTAGAAAATGGGACAGCAAGTAGATTCCAGGATTACAGGGAAAAACATTTGTGCCAATGCAAGTTTATTATTATTATTTTACTATTAATAAGTACCTTTGGAAATGCAACCCGCTGCTGCAAATAACAAAATTCGTTTTTCCCCTTAAAGTTTGCTAAGGAAAAGCGACCGAATCACCGAGAAACACAAGGCGTGCTGATGTCAAAAACTGGGTAACAGTAAGTGTTGCAGCTTTCAGTATCAGCCTTTGTAACTTCCAGTTCTTTCTGTGGCCCAGCGTACGGGTGCGGCGCACCCACCTACAAGCCCTCCGTGAGCCGTGTAGTGAACGGGGAAGATGCCCGGCCCTACAGCTGGCCCTGGCAGGTGAGCGGATAACAATCAGGGTTTATGACAGATATGCATGCCATGGGGTGATAAGGAACTGTTCCACATGTGTTACTATATCAGCTCTCTCTCTCTTCAAGCATGTCTGCTTGTTTTAGACGACTGTAGACAACGTGGCAGATAAATGAGCAGGTCTCCGTCCTATACATTACTGTGTACTGTATGTAATGTGGTGATGTATTCTTTTTCAGGAACACCTTGTTAACAGTTGCAATGAAGCAACAGAAACACAATGACAGAAACATGTGGAGTGATTAATAAAAGAGAATAACAGACATGAAGGAAGGCACAGGCGTGTGATTAAGCCCCTAATTCGTTCTAGTTATTTCACCTATAAACAGTTTCTCTATCAAACTTCCAGAAAAAAGTTCAAGATCACAGTATATATCACTATATATCAAACCACATACACACCATGATAGAAGACGTATCCATCCATCCATATCTCTCAGCCCTAATGTTAAAATGGTTGCTTATAACAGGAATGCACACAAAACAGAGTAGTGGAAGTGTTTAAATAGTTGGCTCAGTATCACTTTTTTTTTTTTTTTTTTAATACAAACTCCAAAGAGTCACCTTTCAGACAGGATCCAGGACCACAACTGTAAAATTAAAAGCATTCCGGAACAGCAACGGCCTTCTTAAAAATAGTTACAATAGGTGCATAAATAAGATGCCCTGATCGTAGCGGTGTGCGAGCTTGCTGCAGGCTCTAAAGCCGCCTCTCTCGCTCTGGCTGTGCGCTTCACAGATCTCTCTGCAGTACCTGAGCGGCTCCGCGTACCGCCACACCTGCGGCGGCACTCTGCTCGCTCCCAACTGGGTCATGACCGCCGGCCACTGCATCGGGTGGGTCACCGTCCACTCTCGCTCGCTGCTTGTTCGACGGCCAGTCATGGCGTGGGGTGCGGGCTTAATCTGAAGTGTGCGTGTGTGTGTGTCTGCGTGCGTGCGCGTGTCAGACCTCGGACCTACCGCGTGGTGCTGGGCGAGTACGACCTCACCAAGGAGGAGAGCTGCGAGCAGATTAGGAGCGTGGAGAAGATCGTGGTTCACCCCGGCTGGGATGATAGCTGCCTGTCTTGTGGGTGAGGGCACATACTGGAACTCCTCCACGCAGCTGTTTTTTTTCAGCCCATGTTTCAAATTGAGGAAATAAAAAGCTGTACAGGAAACACAAAGAACAGTGAATATTTCCCAAACATATTTAAAGTTGCATTAACTGTTGCATTAAATGTATTTTAGCTTATATTAATCCAAGAACACCGTTTTATTTCCAACATGTCTTATCTGTTTTAGTATCATTATTATGGCTTTTATCTTATATTATTCTTGGGTAGCCTATGTTATTCCATTTTATTTGTGTATTATTTGAATTGTCTGATTTCATTCGCCTCATTGCCTCCTGAAATGTTTTAATCCTGGTTCAACCATGCAAAGCTCCTTGTAACTTTGTTTTGAAAAGTGCTGTATAAATCGAGTTTATCCTTATTATTATCCCTTGGAGGCATAACAAGCTAACAACACACACTCCTAAAATATATCTCTTATGTCTTACAAAGGTTTTGGTTATTGGCAGAATAAGTTTGGCGAGCTTGTCTAATACACATTGATACAACTTATTGAGCAGTTAATGGAACACATTTTCAGTTCAATCCAATTGAATTGGGCTTTATTGGCATGGGGAACAAATGTCAACATTGCCAAAGCATGTGTGAAATAAAAACGTACATAAGCAGAAGAATTGTGGTATTAAAATATATACAGATAAGTAAGATAGGATAATAATAATAAATTGTAGACTTGCAGTTAAAACAGCAAATCTTCCTCTTAAAGAAATAATCAGAGTTGTGTGTCGGGGAGCAGGTTTTCGAGTGTATGATTATGCTTATTATGACATTTTGGAGTTCTTTTTTTCCCCACGAGATGCTTCTCTACGCTTCACCATGATTTTCTTGTCGTTCAGTAATGACGTCGCGATGATCAAACTGGCCTCCCCTGCCGCCCTGAACGACAAGGTGCAGCCCGCCTGCGTGCCCGAGAGCGGAGAGGTCGCGCCCGACAACGACCCCTGCTACATCACTGGCTGGGGAAGACTCTACAGTAAGAGTCCGTGACGTGACAACACACTGATCTACAGTCCATTGTAAATGCTAGATGGGACTGTGCTGATACAAAAAGAAAACCATGCCCGGGAAATGCAGCTGGACAGTAAATGTGGCTCGAACTCGGCCACTGAATGAATATTCCCAATTTACTACAACCTTATTCTGGATTTAAATAGAAAGGTAGAATGCCAGATTTAGGTTCAGAAGGCCATGTTAACGGAGTGTGGAGTCCAAACAACCCAACGTTGTTAAAGAATGGTAGAGAATGAATGACGTGCAACATAAATCACTTCACGGTAGGAGCAGCTAGTTTACATAGGGCTTGTCTAACTGTAACTAGAAAATTAACCGGAAATATTCAAACAAAATTTAACTAAAACATACTTTCTCCTCATTGCCCGCAATATTCTTACATTCAAATAAAACACATGTGTCCCCAAAGCAGCTGTCCTTACAAAGCATGATTTTTTTTTTTACTGTCCAGGCTTTTGTATCTTCCGGTTACTTTTTGGATTCTAGTACCGAATATATTGATTATGTTAGAGAGGAATCATATTGCACTGGGTTGTAGGAATAGTTTGACATTTTGGGAAATGCGCTTATGGGCTTTTTGCAGAGAGTTAGATGAGAAGATCCATACACATGACAACATTACAATGATAAGAACAATAAAAGTACAGATGACATCTGAAGGAGGTTTTTGCTTTTTGTGGACTCCCCTGGAATCTCAGTACTGCAAAGTTTCTTTATCTGCAGAACTCTGGGAAAGCCAAAGGCTCCAAAGCTCATATTTTTTTTGGAAACTAACATGATGAGGGGCCCTCGCTGGTCGCTTCATGTGACGCCGCCGAACGATGTTCTGGGTTTTTCACTTTCATGCCCTCCCCGCAGGTGGCGGCCCCATTGCCTCGAAGCTCCAGCAGGCTCTCCTTCCCGTGGTCGCCCACAGCGTCTGCAGCAGCAGCGGCTGGTGGGGCAGCAGCGTGAGGCCCACGATGATCTGCGGCGGCGGTGACATCCGCTCTGGCTGCCATGTAATGCACCAACGACGCGATGAGAACGGGAGGGGTTTCACACTGTTTCAGTCGGCTGACCTTCACGCCTCTTCTGTCTGTCTCCGCAGGGGGACTCAGGAGGGCCTCTGAACTGCCGGGGGGGTGACGGCAGATGGTACGTGCAGGGGGTGACCAGCTTCGTCTCATCCCGAGGATGCAACACCCCCATGAAGCCCACGGTGTTCACTCGCACCTCTTCCTTCACCGAGTGGATCAGTGACGTGAGTTTTTAAAGGGCTCTTAAATTTCTGAGAGCTCCGGGGGTGTCCTCAGGTGGTCGAAAGTAGATCCTGGTTGACGTTAGAAACAGAGGTGAGCAAGTTAAGCCTCTCTTGATCCCCAGAGGGGACATTCAGGTGTTGCAGCAGCAGCAACAGGAACAGACATTATTACATGTAAATAGAGACGGGTAAAAAAAAAAATATATATTTTAAGTATGTAAAATAAAAATAAGAATAGAAATAAATATAGAAAAGGCAAGTAGTACACATACGGTACCCACGACCAGTGCAAAGGGACAAAGTGATGTGATTAGCTGGCATTCACTTTGTTTGCAGTCACTTTCCATACATCCTCATTGTTGCGGCACTAAATTCTTGTCTACTAGCAGCAGAATTTCTTTCCTGTCACAGTTTGGGTTTTGTTTTTTGTGTTTTAATTTCAGTCAGTTTTCTGTTCACATTCTAAAAATATGTTAGATTGTTGCTATTTTCACACGTTTACTGCTACTGGATATATTAAGGATTTCACACAAATATAATTCACTTTAAAAAAGGAAAAACATGAACAATTCTTCTTCTTCTTTTCCTTTGGGCTGTTCCCTTTCAGGGGTCGCCACAGCGAATCATGCGCCTCCATCTAACCCTGTCCTCTGCATCCTCTTCACTCACACCAATTAACTTCATGTCCTCTCTCACTACATCCATAAATCTCCTCTTTGGTCTTCCTCTAGACCTCCTGCCTGGCAGCTCCAACCTCAGCATCCTTCTACCAATATATTCACAGTCTCTCCTCTGAACATGTCCAAACCACCTCAGTCTGGCCTCTCTGGCTTTATCTCCGAAACATCTAACATGAGCTGTCCCTCTGATGTACTCGTTCCTGATCCTGTCCGTCCTCGTCACTCCCAAAGAGAACCTCAGCATCTTAAGCTCTGCCACCTCCAGCTCTGCCTCTTGTCTTTTCTTCAGTGCCACTGTCTCTAAGCTGTACAACATCGCTGGTCTCACCACCGTCTTGAACACCTTTCCTTTCATTCTTGCTGATACTCTTTTATCACACAACACCCCTGACACTTTTCTCCACCCGTTCCAACCTGCTTGCACTCGCCTCTTCACCTCTTTTCCACAGTCTCCGTTGCTCTGAACCGTTGACCCTAAGTACTTAAAGTCCTGCACCTTCTTCACCTCTGCTCCCTGTAACCTCACCGTTCCACCTGGGTCCCTCTCATTGACACACATGTATTCTGTCTTACTGCGGCTAAGCTTCATTCCTCTGTTTTCCAAAGCAGACCTCCATCTCTCTAGATTCTCCTCCACCTGCTCCCTGCTCTCACTACAAATCACAATGTCATCCGCAAACATCATAGTCCATGGAGATTCCTGTCTAACCTCATCCGTCAGCCTGTCCATCACCAGAGCAAACAAGAAGGGGCTCAGAGCCGATCCTTGATGCA
>CM022489.1:3039394-3089466 GCA_011952105.1 Coreoperca whiteheadi | reverse complement strand
AACAATAATGAATGATATAGGGTGTAGGATATGGGGTAAATCCTTGTCTCTGATTGGCTATTGCTGCCGTCGAGCATACATGTGATCATGTTGCTCTTAAATGTTTTTCTACACAAAAGGATTCCGAATTTTCCCATCAGAGTTTTAGTGTGGAGAAGACTTTGAAGCAGATCTTTACACCATGTTACGTCTGAATTCCAAAAAAGGAAAAGACAATTAACTTAATAAATGAACTATCACAAATAGAAAATAATTCACACATTCAGGAGACTTTATTTTTGGTGTCTGGTCAAACTTTCTGAGGGGTGGGGTACGTGTTTGGGGGGACTTGGCCTCCTGGCCTAAGTGTATCTCAAACTGTGGCTACGATCCTGTATTTGGCACACAAAAAACATGCCAATATGCAACAGCAACTGTTTAGTAATATTAAAGCATTTACTATACAGTACCTCAGGGTGTGACTAGTAGTCTCCCCATGGCGCAATCTATTTATTTGCTAATTTTATGTGGCTTGAAAGTGTTTCTTACTTTTTGTTTTATCTTTCAGACGATGCTGCAGCACTGAAGACCTGGAGCCGTTTTAATGTCAATAAATGCACTTCATCAACTACAGAACGTCCCAGTTGTCTTTCCGTTTTGTGCTCTACAGCGCAAGCAATAGAAACCCGAGCTGCGGCCCAATTCAATTCCACATACTGATTCTAAGCAGGTTTTTGAGAACGTGGTGAGTTCACACTGGCAAAGTCACAAAATGGAAAGTAGCGCGATACTCAGTCAGCATTCGGACTGATGAACGCAAGTGAGCTGTTGAGGTTGACTATTCTCCCAAAATGCAATGCACAGAATGGAAATATTACTAAAACATGTTAAAAAAAAAATCCAAAACATGTTGCTGTCTATTTATTTAATAGGCCATGGTATTTTAAGGTTAAAAGTTGCCTTTGCACGGCGCAGGTATTGCATAATTTCCTGTTAGTACAAGAAACGGTAAAGCATGTTGATTTCTTGTTTACTTGTAACAACTTTGCATTTCACTCTTATAACAGTTTTAACAGTTTTCCAAACTTGTAGTCTTCAGCCCCAACCAATGCGTGGCCTACTTCACACCGCTCCCTCTGGAGCCCCAAGCGGACTTTGATGTGGAAAACTGGCGGAGCTCCCCTTTAACTGGACCAAGCAGTGTTCTGTAGCAACTGAAGGGGGCGTGTCATCGGTGGACGGCCACAGGGTGTCAGTGTTAGCCTTTGCAGACGTGACTGGCTGGTCGGGTTTTCTGATGAGAGAGGAGGAGGCAACATTCATGCAGGCTTTAAAATGTGTCATGGATGTGAAGAAACGGAGCATCTTTCAGTCATCGAATCAGTCAAATGAAGCTGCACGTGATTATTGCACCTGAGAGCTCAACGCTGATTCAGTGTGTAGCACGCTGAACGCGGAGTGATGCACTGTGGGATGTCAAACAATGAGAGGGACCTCAGCCAGGCGACCAGACCAATTAAACTGGTCCTCCGGGTTTGAAATTCAAGGCAACACATGAAGGGGTGAATTCACAAAATACACAAGCAGAAATACACACACACACACACACTCAGACACACACACAGAGGCACACGTAATATATCACACTTTGGCTTTGGTTTTGTTTCCACCTGGGGGGGGGGCTCTTCCAGCCTTTAGCTGCCTGGAGTTCAGCCAGGCGAGTGAATAAAGGAGCTTCAGACCACAGGCCATTGGCTGGCCGGTCATTACTGAACGATGCATTAAATCCTCGGCAGTAAATAATGTGAGAACTGCTGTGCAGGGCTCAGCGTCACCCACAGGAGCTGGCGGCCATCTTTCCTTCAGCTTTTTCCTCGCTTCATTTCTCTCTTCATCACTCTCTCTCTCCTCTCCTCTCTCTCCCTTCGCAATGAGTGGAGTTCACTGTTGCCCATGCTATGTAGTCATTCCAGCCCAGTTCACTCCAGGGAGAGAGAGAGAGAGAGAGAGAGAGAGAGGGGCTCATTCCTCAAAAGCAGACGCCACACAATCCCCCCTTCCCCCGCCTCCGCCCAGCCCCCGCCGCTCAGCTCATGGTGCTCCACTGCAGGAGGCAGAGGGAAGCCACAGCATCCTCTCCCAGGCGTCACGGAAACGCGGGATCAGCAGCTTTACAGGAGAGAAAACCCCCCGCAGGAAATAACAAACAGTCACAACGTTCAACTACATACATGGGAAGGGGGGACAGTGAATGTATGGGAGGTGTAATGCAGGTACATTGGCACACTGATGAATGTGTGATGTTGAAACCTTACTGCCTTCAGTGCAATGTTTGGTTGCACTTTTACAAGTACTTTTGCACAAACACACAGAAACTATTACATAATCGTCCCATTTAGCAACAAACGAAGCTCGAAAGGTGCTGAAAATTGTGGGAAAAAAACTTGGATTTTGCAGTTGATTGACTCTGTGTTTCCTAAAGCTGAAATCTTTTTTCAAGTTGCAATATTGTAATTTTATGCCACCTACATGTTGATTGTCTATGTGCAGCCCTGTCTCCCATACATTATGCTTACATAATCCAAACTTGCCCCTGCCAATGCGTTTTGAGGTGAAACATAATTCCACCTGGCTTTTGCTTTTTACGACATGATTAGGAAGCGTTGCTAATGGAGGTATTTCCCAAGTCGCAAAATGGTGATACTGATTGTGCCAGTTAAATGTGCACTGCAAACAGTATTTCATTTGTTTTCCTTCAATATCCACTCTTGCGATGCCATATCCACTTGCAGCAGCAGAAGTTCATGATCAACCTTAGGCACTCAAAGCATTTGGTTAAGGTTCGGGAGAGGTCACGCGTGACGTGTTAACTTTCTTCTTTTCCTTTCGGCTGCTCCCTTTCAGGGGTCGCCACAGCGAATCATGCGCCTCCATCTAACCCTGTCCTCTGCATCCTCTTCACTCACACCAATTAACTTCATGTCCTCTCTCACTACATCCATAAATCTCCTCTTTGGTCTTCCTCTAGACCTCCTGCCTGGCAGCTCCAACCTCAGCATCCTTCTACCAATATATTCACAGTCTCTCCTCTGAACGTGTCCAAACCACCTCAATCTGGCCTCTCTGGCTTTATCTCCGAGACATCTAACATGAGCTGTCCCTCTGATGGACTCGTTCCTGGTCCTGTCCATCCTCGTCACTCCCAAAGAGAACCAACATTAAACCGAAACCCTGATCTTTCCCTAACTTCAGTCAAAGTGTTTTTGTTGCCTAAACCTAACCACACGTGGCCCACTCTCCACCTTGACCACCTCCCTACAACTTCCTTCTTTGGAGTACACTGCGCCACTGCACCCAAACCCGGCAGCCATTACATTTTGTCCTTAAAAATGTATTTTGTCAAGCAAATTAGCAGTGTATGTAAACGCAGCGAGACGGGGGTTGCCATGCTGCTGGCAAGTCTCATTGTTCTGCATTGCAGCGTAAAAGCAAAGTTAGACGTCATGCTGACTGGCGTTCTTGCCGAGAAATTAGGGGAGAGGGTCAACACAACTCGGATTCCCTTTTGATGCCTGATGTCTGCGTGTGAAGTACAAGTACAAGCGAGAGCCAGAAGGTGGTTAGCTTCCCCTAGCTCAAACACTAAACGCAGCCTGACACTGTCCATTCAAAATATACCCCTACCAGCACCTCTGAAAGCTCACTAACTAACATGTGTCACGCCGGCTTAATCCGTACACAAACTGAAATGTAAAAATGACAATTTATGAAATTTTCCCTTCATTTCGGGCTGAAAATGCAAATGGAGTCTGTTCAAACCGAAGCCGTTCGACAGGATGTGAATTTGTACTGTGAGATCCACAACAGCAAGAAGAAGAGCTTTTCCAAAAGAGCTTCCACACACTAAGGTCTCTGTTTGCACTCTTCGTTTAATTAGATACAAGCTTTCGGTCACAGAGTTTCTACAATCTACAGATGCCGATTAGCTGCATATAAAGTCACTGCAGTACTAAGCCCCAATGCAAAACATCTGCGTATCCCTGACACAAGACCTTACACTCCAGGATAGAGTCTTATGAGATGGAGTATGAAAGCGAAAGGTAAAGGAAATAAGAAACAACAAAACGCAAAACACAGAAACAAAAGAAAGAGGGACAGAAATTGTTCAGATTCAAGGTTGAATATTGGTTTCAAGCCTTTGGTTTTTAAAAAAACAAAACAAAACAGCTATTCCTCTCATTCCTTCAAGTATCGAACGTGTGTAACGGAGTTCATCTAATGAATAGGTCATTCTTAATGAATGTCTCGGTGTCTCGACGCGTATTTTTGGCCTGGAGAACAGCCTCGGCCCCTGGACTTTATGAGATTATCTGGGCATTTTGCTGATAAAACGACTAGGCTGATTCAACTTGTTTATTTTCCTGTTCACTTTGGAGTCAAGCATGTCCCCGCTTCTGTGGATGTGTAGTTTTCCTTGCAGAAGTTCCAGAAATGAACGGCCTTCATACATGCAGAATTGTTTTCCTTTAGCGTTATGGGCCCTAATTACTGTAATAAGTTCTCTTGCTTGTGACCATGTTGATATGTGGCTGAGCCGTCATTTGGATGCCACTTTTAATTTTTCCTTCTGTGCTTTCTCTGGTTTCTCAAATGCAATTAGATCCTCATGTTAATCCAATCCCCACCACCGACTGTCTGTCTGCCTGTTTGGCCATCTGCCTGCCTGCCTCCCTGCCTGCCTGCCTGGATTTCCACTGCAGACATGACGGCAGCTAACACGCATGCAGCAGATCGGCTGCACCTCCCCGTAAACACGACATACAAACGGGAGGCGACATACGAAGCACAAGAATAAGACACCAGCGGGGACTGAGTGTGCAGGAGCAAGCTAAGGCTGCTGTCAGAGAGGAGGCGCGTTCCTCTTTACAGCGAGAGCTCGCAAGCTGTCGTGATGTTCACCATGGCGACCCGACAGGACAGGCCGCTTGTTCTCAATTTCCTCGCCTCCCTTGTTCACCCCTGCACCTGTTGTTTTTCCTGTCTTCTTGTACCTGTTTATCTGTCTCTCCGTCTCCCCGTCACTCTCTCAGAAGTATCGATGCGGAGCGTCTCGTCTCTCCGGCACCCGTTTTAGCGTCACTTTAAGCCCACGTTCGTTCTGCAGCAATTGAGGCAGCTGACCCTAGAATCAGCTCACCCTGTGTCACGTGATACCACATGTTGTTTTGGACATGCATCTGGCAGCATGGGGCCCAGAAGCCCACAGTAGTAGTAGTAGTAGCAGCAGTATAAGGTTATCCCCAAAGTTGTGAAAATTGGGAAATGTTGCTTGGGGAAAATCGGGAACTGATTGAATTGATTAGAAGTAAAAATACTGACGGTCTTATTTAGTTACATAAAGAGGGTTTTTTTTTTGTCAGTTTTGGGGCTCCATATGGTTGCCCCAGATCTGTTATTGTATTACTTTAGTACTTTATTGGAAGCAGATATGTAATGCCCAATAGGAGGAGAGATCGAAACGGCTACGCATGCGGATGCAGCGGCTGGTAGCTCCTTCAAACTACTCAGGTCCAATACTGCTCGTGCCCAGATTGGTTTTGTGTTGTTCCCTTTGCTTTGTTGCCTGTTCGTCATTCATTCACTGTAATAATGTTGTCTTCTGTTGCATTATATTGTTATCTATTGGAAAACCTGAAATAAAACACGGCTTCCTCTGTACAAACGCTGCTTTTATAGGTGCCTGATGATGAGAACACCATGAAGAATCAGTGTGAGAAGCGAATTTAGCAACTTCTCAACGCTGTGACTCTGCGACTCAGATCTTGCGGTGAGATAGGTCTGTGTTACCATGACTACTCTGGTAAAACTGCAGACTCTCTGTGTAGCTTTCTATTGCATAATGTTTAATCTAATACTAAGGCTCTATCCGACAGCACCAAAGACAGCTTGCTAAGGAGATGCACAAACAAACTGCTCGTTAGTTTTCTTTATTAAACTGTCAGCGCAGGTCTCTCTGTGATCCGATTGGCTCCTTGTGGAAGCACGTGGAGCTGATTGGCCGGCTCGGGAGAAGGTCTGAAATGCCGCTGGACAGGAGAATCGTCTCGCGTTGGAAGGATGCTCATGTCGAGCTGAGTGCCACTAAGTGTTGCCATGGATACCTGTTTCTCTGAGGGGCTTTGTTATTGCTATGAAAGACATTTGGGACGCACTTATCGCGTGTATTTGAAGATATATATATTTATTTTCCACAGTTTGGCAGTAAAGCGTATGAGTGGAAGACAAACTACTAAACACGCCCCGACACTCAAACACTCCTCCTAAATATCTTGGCTGTAGCTGCTGAACGCCAGCAGGTGGTGGAAGGTGTTGCCGGGGGGGGTGAGAGTTGCCAGCTGCTGGCAGCAGGGGGGGTGTTGATGGGACTTTGGCAGGTACAGCTGCCCCTGCAGGCTCCATGGGGATGAGTGACAGTGAAACCTTGGAGCACCTTGGAGACCGGGGTCAGGGGTTAGACAGTTAGCATGTTGTTCACCAAGCCTGCGGGAATACATAATCGTATTACTGTCAGAGGAAGCAGAGAAATACATCCGCAGATGGCTGCAGGGCTGAGCACTGAAATTCTGCCAGGGGTCCAGGAATGGTTATTTTTTTATAGATTCTAGTGAGAAGGTTCTTTTGCAAATGTTTCTTTTACATGCGTTTGGTTAAATACAAAGAGGATTTTAGTCTTAACTGGTCCTCTAAACCTCTTCTTGTATTGTGATCAGCTGTGGAGTTGCTCCTTTTTTTGTCACTGAAATTGACTTGTATTTCAGGGGCAACACACCGTCATGTTTCAGTCTGGGTTGGATTGCGTCGTCGCATCACTGCAACGCAACAAATAGAATTGAGCTCTGTTCTCCAGCTGCACTCCCTAAAGGTCACGTTTTTGTGCTGCTAATTTGCAATGGCAAATAGGTTTTGTAAGAAACAAGTTTTGTGAGTTTCCAGAACAGTCTTCTTCATGCAGAGTTTGGATTGGTGTGTGGAGGTGTGAAAGTAGGCACGATTTCTTCTCTCTCTCAGTCTGTCTTTTTTCATTGTTCAGACCATTACTGTAGTTCTACTTGCCACACTTGTCACTTTTCGTGCGTACGGCTCGAACAGCGATTCATCAGACAATGGAGGAACGCAAAACACACAGAGTTGTTGGAGAAAGACTGGGTAGGCAGAAGGAATGCAGCCAGGAGGAGGCTGACGTCAGGCCTTTTGTTCTTTGAGTTTGGCCGTTTGGAACAGGTATAAAAACCTTTTCCTTTCGACGTGGTTCGACGGCACACTGTACAACCCGGTCCATCAAGCACACTGAACCTCACATTGAACGCATCTTCAAACTGTTCACTGTCAAGGTTTTTCAGCATTATTTTTCCTACAATATTTATTCCCGGCATTGAAAGCATGATTAAGGTTTTTATGAATACGTTTAGGCAACTCAAAGAACTTGGTTAAAGCTACAGAAAGATCAGCCCTGTCGCCAGACTAGAATGTCAATACTGGACGATTCTGCAAAAACCTCGGATTGCGTCCAATGCATCCAATTAGAGCGTCTTTCGCTTCCTACTATGATGTATGATGTATGTCTGATAGCTACGAATGGTCAGGTGCCATTTTATATGATGGGCGGCCTGTATAGAAATGTAATTCTTCCTGGATTGGAGAAATCCAATCAGTAGCAAGTATTTGAGTGCATTCTGTTGCCCACAGGCTTGACCCGCAAGCAGCAACCCAAGTCAATGCGTCTGAGCTTGTATTCCTTTTAGAGTCACTGACAGTTGACTCCCTGGGTTGCGGTCTGCGGTGCACATCAGCCTCAAATGTTCGCATTCACGGTCGATTCTCAGCCTTCCCTCAACATAAGTAGCCTCTGTTTGCCTCTCAGCTGCGTTGCTCCTCCTCCTCTCTGTTGGCCCTGTGTGGCTTCTCTCCTTAGTGAAATGGTGTCTCTTTTCACATAATGTCTCCCTGGGGATGTTTTAAGCTTCATACATTTCCACCTCATTTACTTTCCCCGCCTGGGGACTGCAGACTGGCTATGACTGCTTACTTTGTGTGTTTGTGTGTGTGTGTGTTTGTGTGGGAGAGTCGGTGGTTGCTGTGGGCGAAGAAATTGTCCTCCTTGGGGCAAAACAGAGTGCTAGATGTTGTGTCTAACGGCGTTTTAGTGAGAGTGTGTGCTCTTAGGATCCGCCATCCTCATGGAAAGTCATCATCGCAGACACGGGACACGGAAACACGGACTTCACTCTGCAGAAACTTGCCGACACGTGTGATTCTGGCAGTGGTGGAGGACGTGCAGAGATATTTTACTTGAGTAAAAGTAGCGGTACAACAATGTAAAAATACTCTGTTAGAAGTAAAAGTCCTGCATTCAAATTTTACTTAAGTAAAAACACAAAAGGATTCAAGTCATTAATAAATGTTGTGGAGTAAAAAGCACAATATTTGCCTCTGAATTGTAGAGAAATAGAAGTATAAAGCGTATACTCAAGTAAAGCACAAGAAACCTCAATATTGTACTTAAGTACTTGAGTAAATGTACTAGTTACTTTCTACCACTGGATTCTGGCTCTGCATCTACCTACCCATCGTCTGCATCACCCCCCATCTTCTCCACTTTTACTGTACAGTGGCTGAATTATCAAGTCATCATTGCTCTCAGGCGAACCCCCGCTGGGAGGACATACGGCCATTATTTCCCCACGGCATTTGTTTAATTGTTTGTGCACTCCGAGGGCGTTGAACCAAGGCAGTTCTCTCACACCGCACGGGCACTCCATCTGCCTGCAGCCAATGAAATCTAACGCTGGAAAAGGTCCCCGAAGCAGGACAAAAATGAGTTACGATTAGAACATTTTAAACGTAAGAGGATTACATCTGAGCATGTCATTATTTCTCACGTTTTTTTTTGGTTTTTGCTTTGTTCACATATTTTACAACCATACCCCTAGAACCCTTTTTTATATTAACATTTTGAGTCATTAGAAGAATTTTTTGGCTTCTGGCCGCCTTTGGAGTTTGTTGATTTGACAAAATGATAAGTCGGACTTGTAGATGAGTTTGCACTGAGAGAAGGGCCATGTACTGTGTTTGCGTTGCTAAGAAAAAGAGGCAGATGGATTAAACGAATGCAACAGCGGGAATGAACCAAAAAGTACCTGAATGCCAGGAAACCAATATTTTTATATAGAGCTGAAACATTTAGTCAATTAGTTGATTGGTTGAAAATTCATCTGCAACTATTTTGATAATCACTTACTGGTTTAAGGAAATCTTTAAGCAAAAATGGCAAACATTCACTGGTTTCAGCTTCTCAAATCTGAATATTTTCTGTGTTTTTTTAGTCTTTTATGATTTGATGTATCATGAAGATGGCACTATGGGCTCTGGGAACATGTTAACTTCCATTTGCTATTTGCTGCCATTATATAGACCAAACTATTCATTGATAATATATTTATCATACATTCTTTCACATTTTTTTTTTAGCTATTGGGCTCACAGTGGTGAAAAAAAGAAGAGATTAATGCAGCATTAAATCAATCTATCAACCTGTTGACTTTTTTTCTTTTACACTTGAGATAAAATATCACACACCATTTTATCTTCCCTCAGCATTTGACAAGAAACGAGAAACACTCGACACTGAGGTCCGTCCTCTTTCGGCTCATTCTTTAATTCTTTTGAACAGACTCACTGGCGAGCAGCAGCGTGCAGTTTATTTATACAGTGCATGCTATCAAAAGCAGCCTCAAACGTCATCAAGCTTTGTTTTGTCACTCTTCCTGCTGGTTGGCATTGACTGCCTCCATAAATAGCTACACTTTGCTGGATGACAGACACGGAGCAGAACAGCGCAACACAAATAACAGGATATCTGGGCGGCTCAGAGGCACCAGCAGTGTATTCACGCAACAGAGAAATGCTGTGAGATTCTGTCTTAGGAGAACGTGTGACTGAGAGCTGCATAGTGAGAAAGAGTGAGTGGGCTTTATGATGCTGTGAAATTATTGTTTTTTCTAAATGAGTTGAGGCGGGTGAGAGGAAAATGTGGACCTAGTCGGTTGCCATAGTGATTAGTGAACTGTAGGTGCTGCAGGGGACACTATGTATATTTTTAAGTGTGTGTGTGTGTGTGTGTGTGTGGAGAAGTGCACGTGTGTGTCTTCGTATGGAAGAAAATTATAGCCATCGTATTTTTGAACCACTAATGCAGAAATTTCATTTCAGTTCATTCCTTAAATGCCTTTGAGCCTCTTGGCGGCTATTAAAAGCACAGAAAATCGAGACAGTTCCAAAGCCTTTTTAGTGAAGTGCCACTTTCTTGGCTTGTGTGTAAACATATTGTAACATCAGGTTATATTATGCCCTATATTTTCAGATGGTAATCTGAACTTGGATTGCAAGCACCTTAAAACAACCGTCCTTACAAACAAGTCTTCCTTTTACCCACGAGTTTGGCTTGCAAGTTTCCCCCATTTTACGTTATAGAAGAGAGCAAAACAGCCTGGTTTTACTGATAAATAAACTGATAAATGGTCATACAATTGGCCCCGCTGGAGTACAAGACTAAAACCTTAAAACTGGAGGAGTTCAGTACGGGAACAGATTGTTTCAAACACCAAATTCTCAAAATTGGCCACTTTTTGCCTTCGAACTTCCCTCACTGGCGACTGAAAGCGCCAACATCCAATCTGACTGAACTTATGAAAAGAGTGTCGTGATAATTGTTTGCTGAGCCAATAACCTCGACAAATAACCGAGCCCAAACCCTGTTGTTCTTCTGGACAAAGGAGCTAAATGTGTTTTGCCCCCCCCCCCACTCTCACATTTGCAGATCAATGGAGGGCATCGAGTGGGACTCTGAGTGAAGCCCCCTGTTTGTCAACCCTCCTCTGACCCGGAATGAACAAGCGAAAACACCAAAATGGGCAAAATGGTATGTATAGCGGGTACAAATGGCAAAGTGTGCCTCATGCCGGTCTGGCCAGTTTTTTCTCTTTTCAGCCTTTGCCTTTTCTACTGAGTTGACGCACTGTGTGAACGAATGCTCGCTGGAGAGAGAGCCTGATTTCGCGCAATCAGCATCACGTAGCTTTGTTGCGTCTGGGTGGAGGGGTTCGAGGGCGAAGACAGAAAAATAGTCCAAAGGAGTCAATGCACATTAGATGGAAAAACAGAATATGGGAAATAAATTGTGTAAAGAGAGAAAGGGGGCACAATGAAGTCAGAGGTTCTTCACTGAAAAAGAAAACAAGTGCATACATGTTTTTTTTTCTTCATTTAAATAGATATATATCATCTAGCAAATAATAAATTATTTAATTGGTTATCATGCTTTCCATAATACACAATACAGACACATACAGTAAATTGCTGCATTATAATGCACTATAAAAATAAGCAGCTATAATTTCCGGATAGAAACCTACTTTATGATAAATATTGCTTTTATGTTATGTAAAATTGTTTGACATAAATCAGTTGCTACTGCTTGTAAAGCTTAACTGCTGTGAGCGCGCGGCGACTGAAGGCATCTCGCGTGAGCTTATCAACAGTTTGATCAGCTCAGAGCGTCTCACGTCCGGGCAACAAGGGGATGCTGTGGTTTAGTGGTATTTCAGTGAACTCTGGAAATGATGCCCCTGAATATTTGACTTGGCGGCGAAGGCAGGCCGCCTGTGTGTGTCCAGGGGAAATACTGTGCCGGTCACCTGCCGTGCTTTGCTGTGTATGTGTGAAAGGCGAGCCGGCAACTCCTCCCTGTGTGTGCGCATGTGTTTGTGTGTTGGGTTTGGGTTTGCACCCTCAAACTCACTTACCCATGTGCTTTACTCAGCATGCAAACACAGCAGAGGGGAGCGCAGCAGAATCACCAGGGCCCCGTCTCTTGCCTCTTCACCCGGCTCACTGTCGCTCCTGCAGGCCCCCCCTGCGCTCCTCACCTGTCTGTGTTTGCGTGCGCTGACCTTCGCTCTGTGTGCACATTTGTCACCACGCCACATTATCAAAAGGTGACACCGGATAGCTGGGAAGGCATAGTCTTGATGTGTGAGAGCTCTTTCAGTGATTTTTGGAAAGGGAAGTGGATCTTTTCAAAGACAGAAGATCATAGAAAAGGCCGTCTAGCGGCGTAGTTAAGATGCACATAACTGCAGCGCCCATCCCCCCCCCCCACAGCACCCCCCAGTCTCCATTCATTTCCATACTGGATCTCTATTATTATTATCGAATAAAGGCAAATTGCCAAAAAAAAAAACTCCCATATTTTCCATCCAACATAGACAGACTTACATACTGACTTTTATGGTCTTGACAGCAAGAAAGGAGTTTATATTTAACGGCTGAGGAATTGAGAGAGTGTCAGACTATGGCTGGGGCCTTGTCTCGAGGGGAATATCATTTCAGAACACAAATTCTCATGTGACAGTACCAGCACAGAAATGGACGTCCAACAAAAACAGATGAAATTTGCACAGGAAAGGCAAAGAAACTAAATTTGGATGAAATGTTGGATGGAACGATGAGGACACCAACTGTTGTTCAAATGTTGTTGGCGGGTGAGATTACGTACCAAGAACGTGATGAGCTGGATTATAAGATTTGTCTCACTTGGGGCACATCACTACTTTGCTCGCTATTTTCACGGTTTCTTAGTTATTATGTCTTCTGCTACATGATTGTCAACGGTTCCGATTCCAGTCCCCCCCCCCCGCCCAAAAAAAAACTAACTTAAAGTGATCTTAAAAGAAGTGACTGGATTAGAACAAAACGATTAGAACCGTTAAAGAGCCACTTAACACCCAGTTCTTGTCACACGTTCCATCTCTTTTCACATCACAATCGTAAACACCTCCACACTGCCGAGAGAACACTGTCACTTTTTTTATATGTCTTGCTAGGGGGGCATGGGATCGGAGTGGGTGACCCTTGACTTTGTAGTCTGGGGGGGGGGGTGAGGAGTACGAAGCTTTTTCCCAGATCGAAGATTTGTTCATTTGGCCAAATTATCAATTTTCTCTGGAAAAGGGAAAAAGTGTAACAGCTAAGTACACCAAGGTTTTGACTCAAGAGCAGTCTTTACTGGGCCAAAAAGGCAGGCCGCGGTGGGCAACAGGATATCTAAAGAGTCCAGAGTCCATAACCAAGTCCCCCGTATCTCAGTTATGCTGGTTTCAGACTGCACAATATTTCTGTCTGTTGCGATGGTCACTGTGTAAGGCCAGGCGAGTATAGAGTCATGAATGCTTGCTCTGACTTGGCAGGGAGACATTACACACTAGATGCTGGTCCCCGGCCAATCATAGCTGGCTGTTTTTCACAACCTGCGTGATGTCATCGGGAAGGAGGAGCTGGGGGACAGACGTCCGGGAACAAGAATGTAAACAAACAACGGCGTCCGAAGCGGTGTTTGGGACATTGGCTTTCTTGTGTTCGGAAAAGCTTTGTTCGCGACGCCCTACGTCTGTCGGGTTGGGCTATCGTGTTGTGTGGTCTGAATCAAATCGCCACTTTGTCGTCATCAGGTCGGGCAGTTGTTCCATGTTTCCCCCGTCTATGTGACACCATCACTACGGAGAGTCCCTCTGCTTCTCTGTTTCAAATCCAGACATTCAAGGTGAGCTGTACTGTATGAGATTATGTATGTGAATTCTAAATTAGGTGGAATTTGAATTAACATGAATGCGTCATCGTTGTACTCATTGCATGTACATCAAGGCTCGGCCTCCTCCTCTGTATGCTGTCAGACAGCCTCTCGGTCCACCTCTGTCCCTTTCTGACTCCCCCCCCCCCTCCGCTCTCTCTCCCCCTCTGTCTCTCAGCCTTCCCCTCCCTGCTGAGCTGCATGGTTTGCAGGCGTGTGTGTGATCTGAATTTCAACATCAGTTTCTGTCTACCAACCAGACTCCCGGGATGTTGCTGCCCAGCATTCTTGTTTTCCCTCCCTTCGACTCCCACCCTGTTGATTTTTTTCCCCTCCCTCTTCGTCTCTAAGCTGGCAGTCCAATCACGTCGCTGAGTCAAAATTACATTCGGTTAATCACCTCAATAATTCGTACGAGCTACAGCTGTCAAATAAAAGCCGGATTTGGCTCTCATGCAAGGCGCTAATTTTATGAACAGGATATGCACTCATCTTTAAGAGTATCTACAGAGTATCTGTGCTGTGTGGCGCATTTAGTGCATATCAGGCTCATCAGTGAAATTTCACTGCAGAACTGCCGAGCCCTACTGCTGCTGTCATGGGAACAAAAGCTCTGAATTGCTGGGGGATTCTGGGCTTACGAAACCTTGAAGGCTAGTGGTTCATTTTGCTCCGCTCTTCAATGGGTTTAGTGATCGCTGTTCCTTTCAGTTCGAGAGGCATTTAAAAGAAAGGTGCTGCTCAGGCGTGTGTCATTTGTGTGATTTCTCTTGGCAGTAAAATGATAGTGTTGCTGCCGGGAAGTAAGAACAGGACACAGCTGAAAACTTGAAAAGGGGTTTAAGCTCATTTCAGTCCCTGTGGTACAGCTAACAGCAGATTACTTAAAATAAGTTCAAGCCTCCATATTTGGAAATGCCATATTTACTGTAGCAACGGGGAAAGATAAACTTTCACGCATGGAAATCACGGAAACTATGCGTGCGCTTGTTCCCAGATTCCAAAGACCTCTGGAGGGCATTTCATCTCATTTGACACAAAAGGCTGTATTCATTCCGTTTTCCTTTTTTTAAAAGTACTTTTTGGGGCATTTTCTTGCCTTTATTGATAGTGACAGCAGAAGAGAGACAGGAACTGTGAGAGAGAGATGGGGGATTGACATGCAGCAAAGTACATGGGGCTGCAGCTCTACCAACTGAGCTACCTGCTACCTTAACTAATGGAAATGGCCACTTTAAAACTGTTTGTAGTTAATGGAGCCAAAGAATAAAGGAAAGCTGTGGATGCTGTGTGAGTGCTTTTCATGGATTTTCTAACAAAGCCACTAAAATTCTTTTTCGCTTCCCCTTCATTCATTTCTCTTCCTGATTTCCTCGTTTTGAAACAATTAACAGAGAATCATCTTCTTCACAATCACATTTAACACGAGTAGTCAGCCTTAATTGATGCCCTGCGTTCTTTTCATATTTGTCTGTAGCTAGATATGTATATAGATATATATTCTTACCTATACTTGAGGTCTTCTGTGTGGTGACGATTTTAGTCTTAAATGATTTATTGGCTAGTGTTGCAGGGAACAGGCCTTGCACAGTATTTAGCTCCCGATGTGAGCATTCAGTGAAAATGTGAGAAAAACATCTATCCCCGTTCTCATTGAGATGGATCTCAGTGGAGCTCCTGTTTCTGCTGCTGTTAAAGTCGCCCCTGCAGCTTGAACAAGCCCCGCAGAGGCACATTGAGCCGAAGCAGCAGCAGTCGACCACACTGCAGCCCGAGGCTGGACAGACACATCGTCATCTGGAATGGGATCACGGCGCATCAGTTACACATCTTCACAGGGGTGTAAAATGAAAGAGAGATGATTTTACTCTGCGTAACAACTTCCCAACGCTGGTCCTTCTATTCAAGAGGGATGAGTGCTTAAGAGGTGTGTGTGTGTGTGTGTGTGTGTGTGTGTCTGTGCATGTGAGGCGTTTAGTGATTGACTGATTTGAGTTTTAAAGACATATTTTTGGACTGAACATGCCTGTGGCATTATATTTTACCAACGAAGCACTGAATTAGTCTACTTTTTATTTTAAAAATATCACCTGAATTATATATATTAACTATAAATATATTATATTAAAATGTAAATATCTGGGTTAAGGACCTTCATTTTAAGACAGAGTACAAGTAATCTGTCAGTCAGTCAGTCATTTTCTACCCGAACGGGACGCCGGTGACTGGAGCCTATCCTAGTGGCTTCGGGCCTTAGGCGGGGTACACCCTGGACAGTGGCCAACTCGTCGCAGGGCTACAAGTAATCTGATATAACAAAATTAAGATTAAAGGGACAATTCCCCCCAAATTCAAAAATACAAATTTTTCCTCTTGCCTATAGTGTTATTTATCCATCTAGATTGTTTTGGTGCAAGTGGTCGAGTTTTGGAGATATCTGCCATAGAGATTTTTAGAAACATAATGGGGCAATGTGGTGAGCAGTTTCAGCTAGGAACTATTTTTGGAACTATTACCCTTTCACATTGTCCCATTGACATTTGATACATTATTCTAAAAATATTGATTATAGCCACTTTAAGGAACACAATTCAATGTAATGTCATCAGCATAGAGGCTGACTTTATGTGCTGTGTTTTGAATAAAAGTCTCTTCAGTCTTGCTGAATAAACACTGCTGAAAAAGGTTAAGGTGAATCAATTATCCTATCTTCTACCAACCAAAAGAGTAATTTCCACTTTTTTAAATTGCATTTCTTTCCAAACAAGAATTGCTTGTAATGCATGTTTTATGTTATAACATTCTTATTATTTTATGTGGTTAGAGCTGTAAATGCAGCATCATCTCAGTTTCAGCTGTCTATCAGTGAAACTAAATGTAATGTTCGGGGTTAGTGCATCAATACAGACATTTCAAATTCAAATTATTCGTTGGACCTATGGAAGGCGGAAACGTTTTACTATAAATGCATGCAAATAAATAATAGCATTCACATGTTTTTTGTCGTTTTTCTTTCTTTTTAATTGTTTTCAGCCCACACACACACTGAACAGACAGCTAGTATCGGATAAGAATCGCATAGCCCACCTTTAACCGCAGTTAGTTACTGCTGGCGGCCATGCTGATGGATGCCAGATGCTCTTACTATACTCATATTCAGAGTTTTTAGGATTCAAACTATTTTGCCAATCAAGTATGATGACTGTTGGAATTGATGGGTTGAAAGTTTAGGCTATAAATACAGATCAGTCTTTTTAACGATATAAGCCCGCAAGGATTTCTTGGTAACTTCGGTTGCTCTATTTCTATTATTTTTACTTGCAGACTATAATGATTGATTACACCTGCGAGGGCCACTTTTAATATTGTCCCTTGTGTGTGTGTGTGTGTGTTTTTATGATGATTTGAGTTTCTCTCCCCTCTGTTGTTGGGAGGTGTGTTTTCAAATGTCTCTCATATCACCACTCTCTTTCCCGCCTTATTCTGTTTCAGCAAAATGCCTCGTCGGTGCAGCATCTTCTTAATTTAATTTCCGCTTGTGTCCGTCGTCTCAGCTTTCTTTCACGTCTCCATGTCTTCACCTAAGTCGGTTTACATTGGAGTTTCATGTCCGCACTCCCAGTTCTGAGCCTCGGGTCTTTGATCCTTGTCTGTCACTGCCGACAGACGGCGCGGACAATTTAATTAGTCAAACAATCCAAGAGAAAATTGCACCCGCCGAGAGGTGCCTGGTCGAGCGGAGACAGCTCAGATCCACGGAGGGATCCGTCAAACATACACCGATTCAACCACCTGACTAGACGAAACGCCGCAGTCCCCTCTCATATAACAATGACAATTAGCCTCATTGTAATTCTGAATCATCCAATTATCTAATCATTATTAGTCCACGCTACATGTTCTCTCATCTACAAATTATAGGCCTTTGTTTCAATGTATGCTCACACACATTATCCTCGTTAGACAACTCACTGTGTTCACTATCAGTGGTTTCAGAGAGCATATTAGTGATGTTTTGGAGGACTTGTACACGTTGCAGCTATAATTATTACATTACATGACATACTATGGCGCGTGCCGTAGAGCTCATTTTGAGGACGTGGAAGACGATGAGCCACGATCCTCTTCAGACCTGTTGTTTATTGTAATGCCAGTGAGTTAACATGCATCACCTGACATTTCCACCGGCCAGTTCAATAGCCAGGGCGCGCGGGGGAGGAGGCGACAGTGGGGTCGCCTTTCACACGAACCGGCTTGGGTGACACCAGAAGAAAAGACTGTGGATTTACAGCCTCGGCGCGCACAGCTGAGACGGTTCATCCTCCACCTGTGTCCCGGGTACGACTCTCAAGTGTTTTTATGTTAGAGCCCCTCATTAAACAGTTTCCACACAAACATCACTCAGTGTCTTGCTGAATCAGTTTATCCTGTTACACCTTTTGCACGTTCAATCCCACTGATATAAATAAAAATGAAAAACAAGTCTCTTCTAACCGAGTTACACGGCAACATGATTGAATAAGTCTCGGGTTGAAAATGGACTGAAAGTATTCTGCACAGTCCATTATCCCAATGACATTACAGCAAAGGCAACGTCAACAGAAGACAGTGCAGGCAGCAACCATGCAGTCTGAGAGAGTGCAAGCTCCACACTGTTCTTCCTTTGACTTTAAGGAAACAGTGCAACACTGCAGCGGCCGCCGGGAAAGTTTGAGCGTCATGTTGCATGTTGGACCTCTCAACATATTGAACCTTGGCGTTTTTCCAGTCTTCTAGTATCAGGCGTACCATTTACGTCACAAGAACAGCGTGAGCTGGTATCAAGTGGAAGTAAAGCAATTTATGCGTCATTCTCCTTCCAAAATATAAAATTATTAAGGTTTCATAAAGCTGTGAAATCATGACATGTTTTACTTTACTCGCTGTGACAAGTGTGTTGATTCTTGTGTATTATTTTGACAGTAAATCTACAAAACTCTCTCACTATGTATCTATGTTGTATCATGACAGTAAAGGGGCTAATTTAAATGAATATGAAAAACAATTATCAAAGGTTCGGTTTAAGAGATTTTGACTATTAATATAGCAGCAAACAACTATTTAAAGCTATGTAAAGATAAAGTGGAGAAATGGCACACTCCCTTTGTGTGTGCTGTCGTCTGAGCTTCTCGGTACCTTGTTTTGGCCGCAGGTTCGCACGCATGCGTGTGCGTGATAGTGCACGTGAGTCCCTCTGTGCGAAACAGTTTGCCTGTGGGCAGAGCCGGTAAAGGCAGCCGTGCCTATAATGATGTGAACGAAGAACGGGACATCAATCGAAGGTAGTGGACTGAACGGGCCATTAATCTCTGAGAGGGCCAAGGCCAAATGCTCACTTTAGCCTTCGGTCAGCGGTTCCCATGGCAACCATAACTGGAAGGAATAAATAGGGATTCCCTACAATGCACTAAACAGTCCAAACAGCCCGCTCCCAAACATAGCTACACACACAAACACAAAGCTGGACACGACTGAAATTCAGGTGTGCCATTGGTATGCAGTGTGCTTGGCGAGGTGTGCTCACGTTAGCCCATTATGGTGGGAAATGAGACACAGCCCTCACCCATCATTACGGTAATTGGTTAAATTGCAGCTACATGTATCTCTCCCCACCTGCTGCCAATTGGGAAATGAGAACATCCAGTGGAGAATAAAAAATCCCCCAAAAAACTGTTGTAGTGGGGAAAAAAAATAGCAGGTGAGTTTTCCCCTGGGGGAAGAAGATAAGCAGTTATATTTATATGTTTTATGTTCCTCCTACAGTGACAGACTCAGACACACTCTGACAGTTTGTGCTGTGTCTGTTTACTGCAGACCATTTTCAAAGCCACACCAGAGGTCATCAGAAGTGATGTCTTACGCCACGGGCACCCATTTACGTCCATTTTTATAAATGTGGTCCATCCAAGCATTCTCTGGCTCTCGAGAAACCGCTAAAACGCATAAAACTGTCCTCAACCAGAACATCAGCGTTGGTTGTTAAAACGAGCTATATTTACTTTTTCCTTACAGGCAACCTCTTACTGTCGCAAGACTCTCAAGTGTGACATTGTTATGGTCTCATGAAACATCTGGGAAAAGGCAGGAGATCCGGGTGAATGACTGGGTCAACACAGCGTGCTACTTTTAACACGGGAGACTGCAGGTCATATGCTGCCTCGTCCCATCAATCAATGTGACGTTTGACTTACCCACAGGATTGGGCCCCGACAGGGCGCAACACCCTCCCATGAGGCTTGTGTGGCCAGTAGGCTTCATCTGGCTATGACTAATGTAGGCAGTTGAGAGAGGAGGTTTTATTTCAGCTGTCAGCTCTGACCCTCCAGTCTCTTCCTACATACACACACACACCGTTTAAGTTGCCTAAACTCAACCATAGAGGTGGCAGATCAGAAAACACTCACATGATGACCCGATTGATTGTTTACACACGAGGACTTATACTATAATCTTTAAACTTAAAACTATAATCAATTTAAAAAAAAACATAGAAATTACTGACAGTAATCTGCGTTTGGTGATTTCAAACATTTAGTCAATTGCTATTCCGTAAACCACTCTGATATCTGACATTTCCAGGTGTTCAATGCACCACCATGGACCAGTTTAGCAAAAACACAAAATAAGTATTTTTGTACTTGGTGGTATCTAGCTATGCAGATACGATGCCTTCAAGTGGGGTGTAGTTCACAAGTCGTGACATGCATACGTGAATTGTTTTACTTTTAATTTTGCTGTAAAAGGGAAGAGGGTCACTTGGCTACTGCGTTGTCATGACTGAAAACACTTGATTATCAAGCATTCAGGGCCTTGTAGTGGTATCGCTAACATTTAAATTAGTTTGAACATAACCCACACAGCCAAATCCGACGCTATGCTGTAGATGTGACGTTGTTCTCCTCTGCTTCAGTGAGTAAAAAGCTAAAGATGTGTTCGGACAAAAACGAGAAGCAAATTTTTGCGTGTGATTTCCCCTGGACTGTCTGTCTTTATTCACCCCAAAACAGGCGACGTACCAAGTTCACCCAAGTGATTTCAGAACTTACCAGGAGCTGCAGTTCTTTCTGTCGGTTTCCTCTAGTCTTTCTCCTTGTTGCCTTTCGTCCCCGTGTGTTTACGAAGCAGATCCATAGAGTCCCGGCCTAAGCGGACCTGCTCAAGTCAATTTTGAATTTGGACAGATCGTTACGGATCAAACGTTAACATTTTTCCAACGCTCTACATTGTAGCTTAAATTTCAAATAAAGTGTCAGCCTTATCAAGCATAGACACATGGTGAAAATACATCCTTACAAGTTGTGCCAACCTTACACTGCAGCACCATATCTCAAAACCTTGGTGAATAAACAACAACATAATTTAAAGAATAATAGCATTTATTGACATACAGCAAAGGTGAAGAAAAATGAATGAGTCTTTGGCGATTTGACCCCATGGTGACGTCATATTTTGAGGGGGTAGTGATGCCACGAGCTGTACAGGAATATCCCCCCGATGGAGTCTAGACACGGGTGGTGGCGGTCGAAGGGGTGAGGAGCAATGGCTGAAGATGTGGATGGATGAGATGTGGCGCGGGACTGCTGCTGAGCTCACCGGAAGGACCAACTGGGAAGAACGCGGCCGAGGAGGGTTGACAGCCGAGAAAGGAGCAGTTTTAAACGTGGACAGCAACGAGATGATTGGCTCACGGAGGCCGCGGCAATATCAGATTGGTTTAACTGAAAGAGTAAACGCCCTCATACAGCTGACTGAGCTGGAAGTGGGAACAGACAGAGACATAGAGCAAATAATAAATAGACAAGCAATACATAGTCGGTCTTCCAGGATGAATTTACGCTAAACTTCATTCCAGCTAGACGTCACAAGCGGATATAACTATACATTGATGTAACTTTGACAATAAATATATCAGCAATAAAGGTGAAAATTGTTCACTGTTATCAGTGGTGGAAAATAACCAAGTACATTTACTCAAGTACTGCACTTTAGAACAATTTTGAGGTACTTTACTTGAGTAATCCCATGTTAGTTACTTCATACGTCTACTCCACCACATTTTAGGGGGACAGATTGTACTTTTTACTCCACTGCATTTATTTGATAGCGGTAGTTACTGGTTACTTATTTAAGTCACACTTGAATTCATCTATCAATGATTTTCTTTCATTAAAATAAAATACAACATTTTTAAATGGGCCATTCTGCATACTGACATGACTACTTTTACATTTGGGATTTTATGTATATTTTGATGCTAATACTTTGGAACTTTTACTTACATTTGTGAATGCAGGACTTTTACTTGTAACAGAGTATTTCTACACTGTGGTATACTTTTACTTAAGTAACTTAAGCACTGCCTGTTATTTATTTTCCATCTGAAGTGCACTGAAATAAATGGAAACCAGCGGCTGCCTGAAAGCTATGAAATCATGCAGTCACACCACCGGTTTAGTGCTTTGTATGTACACAGACACGTGCAGATTCACACTCCTCTACACTTCTCCTCCCACTTGTAGGGCCTCTTCTTCCCCATTGTGAAAAGAGAAGAAGAATCTGTAGTGTTCTCACCCCTCCTCTGCCCTGGATTGATTTTATGTAGCGTTCCGAGAGCAGAGCAGGATAATGAGATCACAGCATGCATTTTTCATGGACAGGATGAAAGCGCTACAGACAGGGCGCAAAAATCTACATTTCAAATAAACTGCAGCCCACGTCCCTCTGAAAAGAACCTTTGCCTCGGAATACGAACTCATCCTTCAGTGTTCTTGCCTCTAAAGTGAAGACAATGACCTTTGCCAATGGCAGGACAAATGGTGCAAGAAACAGTATGAAGGAACCCAAATGCGGTTCGAGATCCTTATTCTACAGGTCTTATTCTTATTCTTCATTTTAAAATTGCTTGAGTAGTAAATTAAATGACAGCAAGGGACATAGGCTTTGGCTCAGAATGAAGAGATGGAGGGCCACAGCTAGCATTTGTAAACCGTACAATGTTTTTTTAATTCACACTACACTAATTGTAAGGATCTAAATCCATTCAGTCTGAAACATGCAACAACCTGGAAATATGACCCTCGATCGGCAGAGAAAACACAAACACAAGTTTCAATTATCAACATTTTCCTGCTGAAATATGCTACAGCTGGAAGAAGTACTCAGGTCTTTTAGTTACATGACGTAAGTCACGCATTCAAATTTTTACTGAAGTAAAGGTACAAGCATTAGCATCAAAATCTACTACTAAGTAGTGATTATGGTAAATTTCCCATTTCAGAATAACGTATGTTATTGTATTAAAATGACTGATGCAGTCATGTGTACATCCCTTTAATGTTGCTGCTGGTAAAGGTGGAGATAAACTTAATGACATTACATACCGCTGGATGTAGCTTGTGGGTTTCCCCTCGGTGATCGATAAAGTCTCATCTTAACCTGTAATAATCCATCATCATCATCATCACCAAGTGAAGTACAAGTGCCTCAACACTGCACCGGGCTCTTTTTCTGAGGGCCTTTTTAATCGTTCAAACACAGGGGTCTAACCCGAGAGCTGCCATCTGCAGGCTGCCGAAAATAGTCGTGCAGCCATTTCCTCTGGCTGTGTGACAGTGCAAGGGGAGACAGCACAACAACAGTGATTATACTCTGATAAAGGCAGTAATTTCATCGCGGTAGGCAGGACCTGGTATGTATGTGGAGCGCAGCCTCGAGCACTTCACCATGCACATGTCTTGATGTAAAAGCACGTTTCAGCGCGGTGGCACACATTCTCCGTTGCTTTTCTGTGAGGTTCCGGCACTTTTTGGTGAAGATGGTTTCTGCATCCCAGTCGACCCATTAACTTCTCACCACTAACCAACACCGCAGCTAATCAGCTTCGACTAGAGTTCGTGAACCTTCAAGGCTCTGATAGCCTTTTTGTCTTATTCATACTGGTTATTCCACGTAGTGAGAGATTTCCAACAAGGCTTCCAAATAAAATGACAAACAAGTTGTTTGTCTCTTCATTCCAAAACGTAAGAATGTGACCATTTTCTGATCTGATGCCCATTTGCCACCGCGGTGGTTGAGGTTTGATTAGGTTTAGGCACAAAAGCTACTTAAGGTTAGTAATATATTTTTGGTAATGGTTAAAAGTAAACCAATGTTTAGTGTTTGTGGGCAAAGGAATGGGAACATCGGTCTCCGGGGTCAAAGTCATATGCTTTCTTGTTTCAAAAATTAATTTGGGGTAATATTATACCCGTTGCAATCTCAGTGACGCGTGTTACAAGCATTTTAACTCAAACTTAAGTGATGTTTTGTTTTTTGAAGAATTCGGCAAACACCGCAAAACATTTCAGCACCAGAGTAAAAGAGTAATGTTATTTCCTGTTGCTGAAATTCGATGGTTGAGATGATGACTGCAGAGACTGATGCTACATTTGCGAGATGGACACAGTCCCATTTTTTTTCAGTTCGTCACATTGCCCTCCACTGGATGTACAATGGGCTGCAATAAACTCAATTTTTGCATTTTGGACTGCCAAGTCACACTTCCGCAGACTTATTGTTGAAAGTAACTCAAAAGTAACGCGAAGTAGTGTAAAGCATTACAATTCAGAGACAGTAACATTGTCATGTAACTAATTACTCTCAAGTGACAGCCATCTATAATGTATTACATTTTGTCAGTAACTTGCCCAAAACTGCACCTGAGTATATATAGTCTGTGTACTTCACTTGTTTCCTTGTCAGTTTTATCTTTGTCTGCATGTAAAATGTCCGAGCCATTGTTCCTGTCTATTCCCAGTGACTTTATTTTCCTTCTTGGACTTTGCATGTTTTTTTGGATTTTGGATTACCTACCTGTCCCCTTTGGAACTGTTTGCTTTCCACGGACTGCTTTTCTGGTTTTGACGTGTGCCTGCCTCACCAACCCGTAAGCCTTTTTGTGTTTTCACTTTGTCTCATTAAATGATCTGAACTGCACCAGCACTGCCTGTGTGTCTGCATTTGGGTCCTACTCCTGCTTTCCTGGTTCCCCGGCTTGACAAACCACAATAATAACATCACCCTACTTATGCCGTTGCCGCTGAGCGACACCAATCATAATCCTTACGGCCACAAGAGGTTTCTTGTCATCAAACCGTTAACATAGGTCGCTTTAAGCATTTGAACAAGCGATTGTTTTTCTCGAGAGCTCTGTATTTGTCTGTGTTCACTGGTTTGAAGTGAATGGGGCTGTGTTGAAAGAAGGTGATATCAGGTATTTCTTTATTCACCAATTTTATTCAGATTTATTTCTCGTGATTTTCTATTTATTTAGTCATTAAAAATGCAGCAATGTAAAAGATATACGAAGAAAAGTCACATAACAAACTTAGCACTATATGTATTATACATACATACATACAATACTCCCTAGGTGGAAGGCAGAAGACATACCTCTCAACAATACTAAGAGTCACAAGGATTTTTGCTCCCATGCTCATGATCAGCAGGTATAATATTTACAATGTTCTCCATCATGCTAATATTTACTTATTGGCACTAAACTCAAAGTACATCTGTGGCTGATGGGAATGTCATCAAATTAAAATTTTCTAGATGAAGTCAGGGGATCACTAAAGGTTTTACAATTCATCCTGGGGGGACGTGAAAGTCTGCACCAAACTGAATGGCAATCCATCCAGTAGTTGTTGAGATATTTTAGTCTGGAACAAAGTGCTGGGCCAACCGAGCAACAGGCCGACGCTGCCATCCCTAGAGCTCTGCTGCTAGCGTGGCTAAAAAACGCAAAGAAATTACTATAATTGAGTAATAAAGGACAAACAAACAAATAAGATATGGGAAACGTCTGAAATATTTGTGTTGTAGGAATTGTTAGAAAAAGGGGGAGCCATCTATTTTTATTTATTTTCCATTCAGTGGAATCTGTGGATGTCACCCTGTTTTGATGTGAGTATATACTGTGACTTATTAAAGTTGAGGGAGAATACATTCCACATCACTAAAAGTAATTGGTTTTGAAGAGACCCCTTGGTCTGAGCTTTAGGGTTCCTCTGAGGTCTATTTACCACTGCAGCTCGATGGGCCGGAATAATCTCTGCAGCTTCTCATTTGCTTTGGCTATTTCTGTGGGTTGAGTTCTGGATATTCTGCTGCCAAACGTCTTCACTGAGTGACAGCTGACGCATTTCTCATGCAATGCGAGGCAAATGCATACTGACAGGATATTAAAACACACTTTTAATAGCTAGGGGTTTGTGACATTCGTAAACACATTCTGTTTAAAACCACCGTCCTCTGAGAATTAGCAAATTACTCTGTCGTGGGAAGAAAGAGCAGGCAAACACACACACACACACACACACACACACACACACACATTGCTGCAGTGCACTCGTCCATTTCTCACCCTGGCACGCCGAGCCTTCTGGAGATCAGCATTTATGGAAATGTTTTATTTATCGAGAGAGAGTTGTTCCCCGTACTGTTTGCCCTGCTAATGTTTCACTCTGTGCTCTGCTTGCCTCTGAAGACGTCCGTCAAAGTCATTTTTTCCCCGCCATTTATTGCGCTGTTTCTCCACTAAAGAGGCCTTGTCTGTTAGGCCGCACCATGTCGCAGCGGCATGTTGGGGGAATGTTCCCGCTGTAGCTGCAGCAGTTAATTCTGGGTCTCGCCTGTCGGCTGGATGCCTTGGTCACAGAACTCTGAGTAACTAGCTGTCGCGACAAATGTGCGCGCCAAAAAGCGCTACGCTGTCATGTTTGCGCTTGATGTGTCTCATCATCAGTAGCCCAGCGAGGCAATCTTACAAGGGACGATTGCTCACAAAAGCAAGGGCAAAAGGGGCAGACACTGCGGCATGCCAATAATGTAACAGTGTAATCAGGGTTACCACGTGACTGCTAACAAAAGGTTTCGCTAGTAAGAAGTTTCTGCACAGCGACACACAGATGGCTGATTCATTTGTTATTAGAATAAAGGAAATTAACAAGTATAACAAGTACACACAGCTGTGTGTCTTTTATTCCCTTTGTTATAGAGAGGAACGATGGGACATTAAAAATGTGTCTAGCTTAACCGTACGAATCTTCTCCGCCTCTCTGGTTATCTGATAACATCTGCCTTCAAATCCAGGTTCAAAACTGTTACAGTTCCTGCCGCCTCTGACTAAACCTTAAGCACGCACTCCCTATGGTTTCTATCGTTTGTGTTTCAGTGGTTTACGCTGTGTTTCCTGTTAATGTTTTCAGTGCATTAGGGGAAGCACTTCGAATTGCCTTTGTGTATGAAATTGTGCAATATAAATAAACGTGTGCTGCCTTGTGGAGAGAGAGAGACCATCACTGTGTCACTGTTTACCCAAAGTAATGGAGAAAATGTTTACATTCTTTCCATTTACCACATAGAGATTGATGATCACTGCGGGAAGAAAGCTTTCACTGGAAACGTCTTCGCTTTATCACAACATATACATTTGTCCGGTGTTACCGAACGGGAGAAAAACAGGATTTTGTCTAATTGCTTTATGTGGCCTTCCACACCAGCTCTCTTATTCCAGCATCTTCGGTGTTTGATGGGTGTTGGGGTCGGGCCTCTGTGCAGTCCAGCCAAGTTCTTCCACACCAAACTGTTGCCTCTAAAATACAATGATTTTCTTTAGAATTACGATGCCCCTCAGGAGCCTAGACCAAACCATAAAAAGCAGCCCCAGACCAAAATGACACAAAAGTGGTCTATGTGGACTGGGTACTGTGTCTAATTGAATATCAAGAGGCTACAAGTGGCAGGAGTACACTTTCACAACTAAGCATTAATTATTACTCACTGACCTTTGAATCACTCACTTTGCTTGTGTTATTTCCCCAGTGCCTTGTCACTTAGTATTGTAATCCTACTTCTCATCTTACTCTGTGTGCAGTCACCCTGGTCCTCTATTTCCCTCTGGACTTCACTGTTACTGTGCGAATTCGTCTAAAACACATTACCTACCAGACACTGGGGAAATAAAGCTGTCCGTAGCATGGGACCATTCAGGAAGCCAAGAAAAACAAACGCTGAATTGTAAAGACGTGGATGAGGCGCTGGGTGAAAGGAGAGGCGGTAATGAGCTGGCCAGTCAGGGAAAAGAGGAATCTATTTCTTTCATCTCCTTAATTGAAGAACCGCCAGTGTATGTGTCCTTGTGTGCCTGTGGGACCACTGGGAAGCGTTGCATGTCTCCGACAAGTCCCGCCATGTAGCGAGAGTCTCCATGGCAATGGCCGCGCGAGGAGGAAGAGCGGGGAGGTTTGTGCGGACCCATGCGGGGATCTCCATTGATCTGGACGAGACCGTAGCTGGAGAGCATGATTCAATACTCAAGAAAGAAAACCGGAACACAGAGGGGCAGAGCTTTTTTAAAGAGCCACGGCTTGTTGAATCCGACCTTTAAGTCACACATTTGCCAGTGCAGACCTGACTAAGATAAAGCCTGATAACCAGACTGCAGGGTCATTTTATTAGAACTCCATTAATCACTCATGTCAGCCATTTTCTGTAGGGATTTCATTGCCTATAATGTCTGTCGACTCTGGGGCTGTGTTAAGCCCAGTAAAGCTAAAATAAATACATCGACTTAGAACGATAATTGATGTTGTTTAGGCAGACAAATTGCTGGTAAAACTAAAGTATTTTAACAGGAAAATAATTGCCATGGCCAAATCAAAGATTGCCACGACAAAAAGAATAGGAGTTCTCCCCACCGAATCTATTTTGTATCAAGACACTTTAGAGGACATACTGTTGTAACACGGACACATACAAAATAATCAAAGGCCTTAATACTGGTTTAACAAATAGTTGAGGCAATCAAGACATTTTATAAAGATTTCCTGGTCAACCGAGCTAGTTTTTATTTAGCAGACAGAGAGAAATTATTAATATTTATTAATTATATTACATTATATTTTCACCCTCTGACCTCTTGCGGTGGTGAAATAATTGAAAAACTGAATTTAACGTTAGCTACCGGTGAACAATCCCCCTACAGGAGTGTTTCTCAAATCGGGGTACTTGGGAGTACTGCAGGGGGTATGTGAGATTTCTTTTGAATGTTAATTTAAAAAATAGGAGTCATGCATAAATCCTAAAATAATAATTATGCTATAATAAATTCGATACAAAATGTAAATGGAAGTTCGATAGAGCACATCATATATTCAATATTTCTTTTTTCAATGCAATTGAATTGAATACTCAGCAGGCTGTTGGAATTATGTAATCTGAAGGGCGCACCTTCCTGTCAGAGCACGGCTCTCCCCGTGCCACCTTGTTTGAGGACGGACTGGCTTACAAAGCCGTGCAATCTGGCAGATATATTCATGAAACTGAACGAACTGAATGTGTGTCTGCAGGGCAGGGACACCAGCATTCTGAGCCTGTATGGGGGCATGTGTAGAGGGGGATTTCACCTGCTTTCCTCAGGTGGATGCAGCTGGACCGTCTTACAAACCGACAAAAGTTTGGGAACCACTCCTCTGGAATGATGCTCCCTCAGTGATTCTCAATTCGGCAGGTCATTTATTCACATTATCATTAAAAGGACTAGATTAAGAAAGGGTTAAATTCCGATTGAAATAGGCCATTTTTAAAAGAGAAATTGGATGAAAGAGGTGAAGACAGAGGCAGAAAGAAATGGGGCAAAGAGAGAGAATGAATCTACTTGCAGAATGGCTGCCTGGCCTTTAATGCCTCAGATCCTTTTCTTTTAGGGTGAGAAGTGGACGTGTTGTAAATGTTCCTTCCCAGACTTTCATAAATCATGCTGTGTTATGAGAGGCCCCAGTCCTTTTTTCATTCTCTCTCCCTCTGTCTCTCCATCCCTCCTCCTCCAGCTTCTCCACAGCCTTGCTCTCAGGTAGAAATTCTGTTGCCATGGTGATTCCAATCGCTGTTATTGCTACAGCATGATGAGGAGGACCTGCTGGCGGAGAGGGGGAGTTGCGTTGTATTTACATTCCCGAACATTCACAGTGGCCTTCTCTGCAGGCATTTATCTTCCTGACAGCACGGCCTAGCCCTCCCTCTGTCAATCCACTTTTATTGGCAACATTACAAATCAGATATGAACAACGTGGGATGCAGAAGTGGAATTTACAAGTTACCGCTTATTACCTTTTATCGTTATTATATTTAGTTTAAAGATGTATCTAATCGTGTTTATCCCTGGTTCAATTCCAGGCAGGGTCCTTTGCTGCATGTCATCCCCTCTTCCTCCCCCCTTTCCTGTCTCTCTACAGCTGTCCCTATCTAATTGAATTACACAAGTAATGATTGCCTATCTCTTTTTTGTCAACATTTTTGTGGGTATGACCATCTTGTTTGAATTAAGTTTATTAGAACTATCAAAACACAGAACCAATCAGCGGTTCTGTGTTTACATTCAATGGAAGCATCCACGTTGTGACAGGTCGTTCACTTTCTATAGAACTGGGATTCTCTCCCTGTTCACATACCTCAAGGACAGAACTTACAGGATGACTGGGAGAAAATCTGTGTCTGAACCTTATAACCTCTCTACTGGGGTCCCCCAGGGTTCTGTTCTGGGTCCCCTCCTCTTTTCTTTTTATACTAAATCACTTTGCTCTGTTATTCACTCAGATGGCTTTTCCTACCACCGTTATGCAGATGACATCTGTCTTTTTTCCCACTCTGCAACCCAGGTGGCATTACTAATCTCTGCATGTCTGCCTGACACCTCTCAATGTATGTCTGCTCACCACCTGAAGCTCAACATCAACAGGAGTGAGCTGCTCTTCCTTCCAGGGAGGGCATCTCCCGCCCATGACCGCTCCATCACCATGTAGAACTCTGCTGTGTCCCCGGCTCAGACCTCAAGGAACCTGGGTGTGTCACTGGTTGACAAGCTGTCGTTCGCTGCCAACAGCAATGTGACAACCCCCTCCTGCATGTTCATTCTCCACTACATCACATGTTCCTCACCCAGGAGGCGGCGCAAATCATTCCTGGCCGGTCTGCCTCCATGTGCCATCCGACCTCTGCAGCTCATCCAGAATGCAGCAGCTCGGCTGGTCTTCAACCTGCCCAAGTTCTCCCACACTACATTGCTCCTACGCACCCTGTAATGGCTACCGGTGGCTGCTCAAATCCGATTCAAGACACTGATAGTTGCATACTTGCATGGCTCAGGCCCATCCTACATCCAGGACATGGTCAAACCATACACGTCTCTGCTACTGCCAATCGGCTTGCCCTCACTTCAAGGGGGGCTCAACAAAACCCCGACTGTTTGCAGGACAGCAAACAGTCGGGCTCTGCAATAGAAACTCTTCCATCGCAGACTGAAAACTCATCTGTTCAGACTGGACCTTGGCCCATAAAAAAACTCTTTCTCTATCTTTTATTGGTTCTAAATGTAGCACTTATAGCAGTTCAGCATATATGATTAAGTGGATGTACATGCATGATTCTTGCAAACTCTGGGTTGTTTCCATATGATTGAATGCTCTTATTTTAAGTTGCTTTGGATAAAAGCATCAGCTAACTAAATGTAATGTTATAGTGTAAGCATACAGTAGAGGTCATATGTTTTGGCAGTGCAGAAGATTAATAAAAACATACAGTGTCTGTCAAGCCTAAAGGAAATAAATGAAATTGAGCTGAAAAGAATTAAGCTGAAGACAAGGCGTGGAAGTGGAGTTGAGACCTATGAATAGCATTTGTATGCATTTTTGCTGTAGGAAATTGAATTATTTAGCATTTTTCAGCCTTTGGGTACCCATGTTATAATAAGATAAGCTACTAAATACCTCCCTAATATACACACTGTGTAAATCTGCCAGTGTGTCTTATGGCGGGGTTACAGGCTTCAAGACACAGAGACGGTGTTGATTTAAGTGTCTCTGGGGATATAACAGGGACTCTGGTGACTCAGAGGGTTCGGTCTGCAGCTCACAAGCACTGAACGTCAATCAATTCAGCACGCAAGGTGTTTATTCTTTTTTTGGCTGTGCTGTAGTAATATCTGTGACCTATGGATCTGTGCAGTGTTAATAGCTTGCAGTTGAGGCGAGACTTGCGATTGATCCAAATATCAATAGCTCAATAGGGTTCTCTAATTCCATCATCAGCATGATTTGGATTTGTAAATAGATTTGTTTTCTTGTGCAAATCAGAGCTCCGCCCCTCTGCCCTTTATGTTTTGATGGATTGTGTATGAGTTTTTTTCCATTGTCACTTCTATGCGCTTGATAGGTGTTTTCATCCAAATGCTCTGAATGCATTGAGGCCATTTTCTTTCTCTTAACTCTTTTTTTCCCCTTCCAGGCAGCTAACAACCCCCCTTCTTCACACACATCCTCACCCACCAACCCCCCCATTCCCACCCCAACATCCCCAACTACCCCCCAGCTTCCAGCAAGCACTCCACATCCCCTTGCATTGAAATGGGCCAGTTGCTATGGCAACCCCATACAGCAGCATATTATTCCCCTGTCAGAATTCAAAAGAGGATCAATTAGTGATGATGTCACTGCGTCAAGTCACTGAAATCCTGATCACGATTCCTTCAGAGCGGCCAGCTGGCTGGGGCCTGTGTGTGTGTGTTAGGACATATGTGTGTGTGCTGTTCATGAGACATATAGTTATCGGAGAATGAAGCAAAGTAAAAAAAACAAAACAATTGGATTGGTTCTTCTCTCTGCAGCTCAGGGTGGAAGATGAAGGCAGACTTGAGGTGCCTGAGTCACCACTACACACTGTGTGGGAGGGCTGGATGATGGCAGGATGGGGATGGAATACAAGCAGAATGAAAACACGCTGACTTTCAGCATGAGGAGTTCGATGAAAAAGAGAATTCAGATACAGCTTAGATTTTTGGTGCTGGAGGGGATCTTCAGACGAAAATTGCAAGTGGACAAAACAAGTTAAATGCGGTGCACTTTGTGACATTTCACCCAGAGAGTCAAAGTAGCAGAACAATGTGCTGCACATGAAACACAGACCTCACGCTGCCATTTCTCTGACAGTGCCAATGGATATAACAGCAAACCTCCTACTTCTATAATGCTGCTGCAACTCTGTCACCTCTTTCCTTGCATCTTCTAGCAGAAGAACGTAGAGCTCTCAGAGTACGAAGGTTTACAAAGAGAGAAGCTAATCTGTAAACCGTACCATTCGTTGATCACTGCTGATTATAATTGTTTTTTTTTTTTTTCATTTCTCATGGGAACTGGTAGATGTGTGTTTAGCCTGCCGAAGGATTGACATTTCCGCTTGTTTCCCGTTCTGCTGCAGATAAGCAGAGTTTCACATCAATCACAGAGAGCAAGTGAGTAAGATGGAGAGAACGTATTTTTAGAGCCGCTCAAAAGTCCTCTTCTTCCTCCTCCTCTTTTAGTTCATCCACCATCACAACTGTTAGTAGTAAGAGATTTAGATTCCCAAAAGCATACACAACCAAAAAGTAAAAGTCAACATAAAGGGGTGTAGTGGGCTGTTCTTCTTTAGAGTTTCAGTGCACAGAACTCTACAGGAGGGAGGAACACTATTGTTCCAATGTTCCCTCATTTTGTGTTTTGATGATGGCAGTGAAGCGTGCAGAAGATTTAAATGAACTAGGTTGTACAAAGTTAGTTAGTTAGTTGGTTTTATTTATCCCCGTAGGGTAAGGACATATGCAGCATACCCACACAGACATTTAAAGTTTCACAATTGGCTTGTACATACATAATTTAAAACAAATCAATCTAATTTAGAATTTTAAGAAATGAGAAGATAAGATGACCAGACCAGCTGGCCATCAGTCAACAAAAATCGAATTGCTCGGGGGATAAAAGTAATAGTTTGGACCTGTTTTTTTTTTTAATGCACCTGGGAAAACAGTACCGTCGTCCAGATGGCAGAAGTTCAAACGCATAATGCAAGGGATGCCTCTTATCATGCACAATAATGTTGGCTTTATTCAGCACTCTCTCTGTGTGTGTGCTCTCTATACTTGTCAATGTGATTCCCAGCAGTTTACTTGATAGTGTCACTACCTACCGTAATGATTTCTTCTGAGCCCCTGAAGCGTTACCGTACCAGCAGCTCACCACAGAATGACACAATGCTTTCAATAAAAGCCCCATAAAACAACAAAAGCAGTCTGCTATGGACATTAAAAGACAATAATTTCTTTAAGAAATACAACCTCTGTTGTAACTTCTTACCTTTCATAATCAGTCCACTCATTCCATTTAAGCTTATGGTCCAAAACTATGTGAAGGTATTTGTAATGTGTTACTGATTGTATTGGTTCACCATTTATCAATGTAGGCTGGGGTATATCCTGTTCTCTCCCTCTAAAATCAATGACCATCTCCTTAGTTTTGGAGGCGTTCAACAGGAGACTTGATTTTCCACACCAATTTTCAAAAGTGTTGCACAACCAGGTGCCTCCCTGATCCCTCTCCAAGAACTCTCGGAGACGAGGAATCGTACCATTCTGGACAACAGCGCGCACTCTTCTCAAAGGATTCCAGGTTGTTGCATCGGTGTGCTTCAAATGAAGAGTTTGTGGTATCATCGAATAAAAAATGTTCCTAACTTTTTCGAAACCGACAGTCATGTTCGCTTTACGCAGTGATTGGCCAGCTGTCCCGACAGTGTGGAAGTAAGAAGGGTTTAAACTTTGCTCTTAAGCTCTCTTTTTCAAATCCTGTAGAGAACTCCTGTCCCTTTTTGGATGTGCAATCGATGGCAACGCCATGAACGCCTCTGGGGGGCTCTGTCATCACCATTTGTATGGTTTATCTCATCTCGCTGCTCTCTCTGCCTTCACGTGGCCGTTCGGACGCCAAGAGACGATGCGAGCTAGTTCGTTTGACGCATACGGAAGCCTTCAGTCCGAAATCTCACACAGGTGGTGGTATGATTCCCATTGCTTTCATACCTATCACTCTAATCCGTGAGCCCTCCTACTTCGCAGGTGGAGGCGTAGCTATTGTGGAAGAGACCACTCCCATCAGGGTTTTCCTTTAAGTTGTCACAGGTCTTCATTTTTTGTGATCAATTTTTCTAAAAACTTAATAACAGTAAAGTAGAATTTCACAGGTAATTTAAGGCTTCTTTCAGCCTTGAGCCACACATGACAGAATATATTGATTTGTAGATGTCATTCATAAGCACAGAACCTCATGTGATCGTAGCACTTTCATTACCCCCCCGGAAGTGATCAAGAGGATGATGGTCGCTGTCCTTGGTGCTGATCTCTGTTTGAATCTAGTGACCCGCTACAATGACCTCAGGAACACACACACACACACACACACACACACACACACACACGCCCTGCATGTTGCACCACATCACATCTATTATCATTTTCTGTGTTGAAGCTGGTGTGACTGGATAATTTATGCAACATAACCCCGTTCATGTCTCACATCTCTCATGCAAAATTGGATTTGTGCGCGAGAGAGAGCGAGAGAGAGAGAGGGGAGGGTGTGTGCGTGCATGTGTGTGTGTGTGTGTGTGTGTGTGTGTGGGGGGGGGGGGGTAGTTGTGATGCGCGGTGCATTCTTCTGTTGAGGGCGAAGCGAGCAGCCATCCGCAGCGCAGCAAGACTGCTCGAAATATCTCCAGTGATATAATTCAACATTTATCATTTATCGCGCACGGTGGGGGTCGGGCCGGGGGGGGGGGTCTAATATCTGAATGATTGTCTTTATTTTCCTGCAAAAAAAAAAAAAGAAACAATTTTTTTTTTGCATTTTTGTCCCGGCAAGTCCGCAGCATTCAGTCCAATCTGCATTTCGGCTGGAAGTTGTGTTGCCTGGAGCCACCAAGGGACTCTCGTACCATCGCGGCGCCGTGAGGTGTTGATCTGTCCCCTGCGGAGTGTGCAGCCTTTTCGTCAGACCCGAGGACCCACAGCGCGGGACTTGCATTTGGAGAATATCGATGCAATGGTAAGATTCGGCCAAGATGGATGAATCAGAATTCTATCAGCTCGAATTAAACATCACGTTTTTGCCAGAACGTTGACGTCTTGAAGGAAGCTTGGGAGGAGAACGGAGATAAGCGTGCCGGGATCTGTCGGCTGGGCTCGGTGAGGAGGTCCCTTCCCTTCAGCGGCTCCTCGCTGCGCGCAGTTTGCATAATTACTGCAAACAGACGTTGAAGCATCGACTATGAGATTGCAGAAATGCATTGTATCGGTTTATTAGAGGGGGGAAAAAACGCATATATACCCACAACAAGCACTTTATTAAAAATGACAAATAAGTAGCCTATTTGTCCATGTGCATGAGGAGACTCAGCCGTTTCTGTTTCTAGGCGTTACTGAATAACAATGAAGTGGACACTCCTGATATTTGAGGCTTAAAAATGATGTTAGAGTCAATGCATTGGGCATTGATATAGATACCAGTTTCCTTCTATGCCTATATGTCATTCATATAGTCATGCATGCATTGTAACAGAGGGGGATCCGCGTACAGCAGGCCTGTAACATTGGCTTTTGCAGGAATTCAATTACTCAACAATAGCGTCGACGTTACCCTTTGTTTTACATTGGTACGGTTGTAGTATTGGGGTTCTTTTACTCTTGAAGATCTATGAAACCCAGGCCTTTGGATAAAAGCTGAGAGTGACCTTGTAATGCATCCTTTCAGTCGAATCACAATTGCTGCGTTTTCTTCTCTGCTGCTTGGGTTTGGGCAGTTTGGGAGGGTTTAGACAGCAGTGAAAAGCCTCCCTTATTCAGTTATCTGCTCCGTGTGTTTGACAGGGACGGGCTTCCTCCTTCCTAGCGCCACTCACTGCTTAGCGTTTAGGACTGTTCATGTCTGGCCAAACAAAGTGTGTAAAGGTGTGTGCACTTATTCTTGCATGTTTTTAGCAGCCCATATCTCTCTGGCTTGATTGGTGAAGATTGATTGATAAAAAAGAAGGCGCACGTTGAGCTATTTGTTTACATTTCTGAATGCTCAGCTGCAGCCTCATTCATAAAGCGTGATGAATGAGTGGCACATCCTGATTCGAGGCCAAACAGGTGCTAGAAGTACAGTTTTGAAAAAATAAAGAAAGAAAGATAAAGGATCACAGCTTGCATTAACTCTCTGTGGGAGATGTTTTGAAGTCAAACCCCCCCCCCGCTTAACATCTGTGAGCTGTTTAAATATCTGAGCAGGTTTATCCAAAAAGACAACACTGTGTTTGCAATTCTTTACAGTTTACATTTACAGTTCGCATCTGGTTCAGCGCATCAGGCAAACTGCCCGAATCCTGTTTAGATTTGCTTGACTTATGGGCGTCAACCATATACACAATATCTCATTACGACGTGGCTGCTAAAACACTGGACACAGCATTCGCAGCATAAGTGCACAAGTATCAGGGAAGAGCTTTTCTGTCTCTCAGACCTCTGATGCTGACATTTAAATGGTCCAATTAGCCTTGTTGTGTTGGCTGGCCTGAGCAGCGGAGGAGAGGGAAAGTGAGGGAGGAGAGGAGAATCAGGCGTCGGGCCCAGTCTCAGCACGGCAACCTTGTAACACACCCAGTGTCGCGCATGGGCCGAGTGTCATTTAGTCTCATCAAGGAGATCCAGTTATGATGCTGATGCAAAAGGCTGCACATTATAAGGAGTAATGCTACTGACCCCTTATGTTTCTTTTGTGGGACTTTAAATTGATTACCAATTTTTTTTTATTTGAAACACTGACTGCATATTCTGTATCAGCAGTTCACGGATGGTGTATGATACTTACATGCTGGGTGGAAAAACTCAAGACACAACGTTTTTAAGGCTGGAACATTCAATCAGACAGACATATTCGAGATGTAGTGTGCATCATTTTACACACATCTTCCCCAGAATCCAGCCACATATTTTGCATTTTTGGAAACTTTGTAATCTCCGCTAGAATTCCAAATTAAAGTCTGTATGAAAAACGTTTATCCACACATTTTGTGAAGGAGGTTAATTCACCCTTGTTGTTTCCTCAAATTCTCAAAAAAAAAAACAAGTGGGAATTTGGTTTCAAACAACTTAGGTGTTATTTTCACAACGTTGAGTCGCCAAGTTCGTTGCTGAGGTCTGGGGACGTGGTGACATCGCTGCAAAGGGGTCCGGCGTAGCACTAAACATGAAATCAAATCAGTTCAATTCAATTTTATCTATTTAGCAGCAATTCATAACAGAAGTTATCTCATTGCACTTCCTATTAATATAGAGCAGGTCTAGACTGTACTCTTTATAGTATTATTTACAGAGACCCCACAAATCCCAACATGAGCAGCCAGACGATCCAAAAACCCAAATCACTTATCACATTTGCATTAATGGCATTATTGTGTGCATGGAAACATATCAATATAGTGAGCACACCCTCCCCCCGCTGCTTAAGTACACTGCAACTATGGTCACCGTCTCATTGCGCAGACAGGTATATCGTTATGCATGGAAAGTTTGGTGCTTCCTGAAACACAAATTCAGGTTGTAAACGGGCATCATCTATAGTAATATTTGTGTTGATGTATAATTGTGTCGTGGGACATCGCAGTGCTTCGTGGAGGCGACCTTATTTAAGCATCTGCAGCATCTCTCCTCAGTTCAGTTTAATCTGCTTACTCATTTCTGTCCGAGCAGGAAAAGCCCAGGTGTCATTTTATAACATTACACATGGCTGCATTCCATTTAGCTTTACCAGTTCCAGGGCACTGTTATTGTGTCATTAAGAATGGCCATTTATTCTAAATAATTACTATAATTTATGCAGTGAAAAAGGTCATTAGCTCACAGATTCAGTATTCCGCCCATTATAAATGCATTCATACTCTCTTTCACTTTGCAGCTCACTGTGCCAGGATTGCACTACTCAATTCAATTTTATTTATACAGCCCAATAGCACAAATCACAATTTGCATCAAAGGGCTTTACAATCTGTTCAATGTACGACACCCTCTGTCCTTAGACCCACTACTGCCAATAGTCACCATGTGCAGTTGTGCTGAGAGTTTCGTTTGCACCAGTTTTAGAAGAACAGGGCCCTATGACTGCTGTCTGTTAGATTAAAGTAACAGAAACCCTAAACCAGTACCGTGTATGTTACTCAAGAGCCTCACTTGTCAATAAAGACAAAGCTAACCTTTTAAAAATGATGGATTTCTCTCTCACAGTTTTGCCCACAACATCAGTGTTCCGCTGGTCAGCTCAGGATCAAAGTGGAAATAGACAGGATCGTGGCCTGGTGTCGCAGAAGTGCGTTGTAGCGAGCCTGAGGAAAATGGCATATAATCTGCCGTCTGGCTAGATCATTAAACTGGGCTGAAATCAAACAAAATGACATGTTTTTGCATATATTTACATCCCCGAGCAGTGCATTGCAATCCAGTTTGCTGTAGCGGGTCATGAAAAAGTAAACCCTGTTACACTTGATCTTTGACTTGTCCAGCAGTCTGGATCCTCGGCAGGCAGCCAGCTCTAAAGAGATCCTTCGGTCACTTGGTGCCGGCGTTAAGCATCATGGTGCAGCCATGCAGGACACGACACTGTCTCACCGCTCACTGGGTCGTGTTGGGAATCGGAGCAGTCGCAGGGCTGAGACTGAGGCGTCTTCAGCTGCACAGCTCTGCCACAGCGCCCCGCTTCGGCTCCTTTGCTGTGTCATACGTGCTGTGCATACCAGCCCCTCTCTCCTCTAATCTCTACTTGCACTTGTTTCTGGCACCATGCGTTGGTTGGCTGCAGCGACGGTGTTCAAATACTTTTTAAAAAGGCACAAATCCCACATTGTAAAAAAAAACAAAACAACAACCCTCAACTGTAAGTAAAAGTCGTAATTTAAATTTTTCCAAATTTTTGTTAAATCTGCATTAGTCAATATCTGGCCACTGTGAGCAAATAAACATAACAGGCCCCCCTTCCAAAAACCCCCCCCCAAAAAACCCCTGAAAGCTAAACAGCCACCACAAACCTGCTTAGTGTTGAAACGGCTAACATGTTAGCAAACAGTTACCTACTTCCACATGCAGCAGACATGGAGGAACATTATACATTATTAACCCTTGGAGTGTTTGTGTCCACCTGATGAATATAGTCCAATATTCACTACTGTACGTGTTAGATCTTTGACTATCTTCAGCAACTTTGTCGGTCTGCCACCTGCCATGCAGAAGGTGATGTGCAGCCGCTGGAAATGGCTGACGACAGGGTGCATGAGAGTGGCTCAAAACAGTAAAATAAAGGATTGAATGATCAGATGGGGCCCAAATGAAAGGAAACACCTGGATAAGAGAGTGGAGAAACATATCAAATGCAGATGCATCAGGGCTCACTGAATGGTTTGGTGAGTACGGAAATGCGACGGCTCAACCCAGTTTCACACTTGTGGAAGATTTTGGACCAACGTGCAAGACAAGGCTCTCCACCACCACCAGAAACGTAAAAGGGCTACATTTTACTCTGGCGAGTCGTTTGGTTAATTAGCAGCGTTTCCGCAGCGTAGGCTAATCCATGCGGCATTGTATTTCCATTAAAGAAAAACCAAAATAAGCAGTGTACTAATATAAGTTCTAGGAGACGGGGTGTCCCTTTTCATACCTACCCATCACACTAAAACAATTTACCTGACACTGGATGTCAATACATAAATAACAGTACGTAGTTTAGCACACAAAGAGCATAATCCTAAATATCACCATCATTTTAGAATAATTGTCTAATAATTAATTAATGAAAAAGTAATACAACCATTGTATGAACTCCTGTGAGGCTAAGAACATGATCACCAACATCAAACTTATCCACATTGACCGTGCTAATCAGACTCCTACACAAGTTCAGTACCCTCGTTGCAGAGGGACTCAGGCGGCATCCAGCCGCTCCTGATTGTGTGTGTCTCTGAGGATGATGTGCGATGTTATTTTAACTGTGGGAAAAAACGGGACATAATGAGAGCGAGAAACCAGGCCAGTTTTCATGATCTCTCTCTCTCTCTTCCTCCCATTCTCTCTCCAAGTGCACCCCCCTCCCCCTCCCCCTCCCCAAAATAATGAAGACTAAGTCATGTCTGTGTTGTTAATTCCTCCCATAATTCCTTGGGCTAAATATAGAGCCCGCGACTTGCGTGATTTACTGGGATACTCGCTGGGAATTAGACGGTCCAGTGCTGGATTAACACATTAGATGATGATTCTTGAAGCAGCACAGAGAAGACTTTCTTCTATTGTCTTCGTTTTTTTGTGAAGAAAGAAGCAGTGTTCAGCAGAAGAGAGCCAGAAGGGTTAGAAGTGTTTGGGGTTGAGGGTTTGTTTGTGAGTAGAGGATAAGCCGGTGCATGCCTTTAGTCTCCAGGCCCCAACAGCTGTCATAGCCTGGCCAGAACATGCCCCGGGGGACGAAACTGCTCCCACTGTCCCAACAAAAGCAAACATCAAGACGCACATCGAGGTGGCTCGCTCCTTCCTTCTTTCCTAGCTGTCTCTCGACTGTCTCCCTCCACGTCTTTCCTCCTATATCTCCCTAATGAAGCGTCTCATCACAAGCGCTTTCACAGCTCTTCTCGCGTCAGAGCGCCAGCGTTGCAGGTGAGTGATCATTAGGAGAGCCTCGCTCCTCTTTTTCCCGCTTATTCCTGAGAGAAAGAGTCCCTCTGCTCCCGAGAGGACAACACAAACACCCACACACATTCTCAAGGGCGCCGCTGGTTTTTCCTCTTTCAAGCCCTTTTTCGCGTCCCCCCCCCCCCTTCGTTTGTCTTCCCCGTCTTGGGTGAAACCGTGCTATCATAAACCTAAAGGTAAAGGCCAGCGTCTGAATGTTTGGCTCGGAGGGTGAACGTGCTCGTGCGTGCACGTGTGTTTCTTTAATTAGGCGTGCGCTCTGTAGACGGAGCATCAAAGCCTCGCACACACTCGGTCTGGCAGTGTTGCACATGAAAGCCGCTGAGACTCATTAAGCCACTGATTACAGCTCGGGGAGGAGGGTCCTGAGCAGCTGCAGTGCTAACACACACGCACACGCACACGCACACGCACACACACACACACACACACTTCCTGAAGTTTTGTTTTATTTACTTTTTAAAATGTGTGGATAACCATAAACCCTGTGTGTGTATCTTCATAGTGACTATTAAAAAGAATACATTCACTTTATGTCACGAGACGATGTTCTGTGCGTTTCCTGCCTCAGTGCGATGTCCTCACTTTTCTCCACAAGACTCACAGGTCAGAATTCACTTTTTTTTTTTCAAACTCTGGTCCGCAATTTCGCACGTTTGGTCGGTGGAAACTCTGATGCACTGTGTCGGGAAAAAACAACAGCTATACCAACGTTGTGCCATCGCCCTGTGTTGACGCTCCCAGACTACAAATCGCTCTCATAGACAGCTTACATTTGTAATTGCACTGCTCAGTATTTATTTTGTCACCCACATTACACACGAACATCACATCCTTTTTTTTGGGGGGGGGGGTGTGAATCGGAATGAATCGGAAGTGTAAACCAGTGGGCAAATCACTTCTTGAGAGAAAGACAATTTGAATTCACCGGGGTTATTTAAAAATGAGTGATGATTTCATGCCACCAAACGTGCACCTTTTCTGCGGAAATTTGAGTTCCAATTTCACGGAAAGGGCTTCACTTATGGTTTAGCTTTCGCTTTGATTTTCTTCTCCTTGTCTCTTTCTCTAAACACACACACACACACACACACACACACACACACACACACGATTACTCACTTTGGGGGACATTACAGAGACTTACATTCATTTTCTGGAGACTTACCCTAACCCCTACTTGCCTACCCCCTAACCTTAACTACTGACCCAATAATCAGCTTTTACCAAATGGGACACGGCGTAGGTCTTTAGTCTGAAATATGTCGCCGAAGGTAGCCTAAGTCAGAATCCCTCACCCACCCACACACACACAGACACACTGAGACGACTCCCACTGGGGGTGAGATACCATCGGTGTTTGTGTTTTTTCCTCAGAAATGAATTAATGGCAGTTTTTGCTCGAGCACCCACCATGAAAGCCTTTCTATGGAGGAGCAGCAGTAGCCATTATGGTGGCCTTGGCAGAGCTGCAGACTCCCATTCATGTCGTGTCTTGCTTTGTTGTTTTTCAGATTTGTGTGTGCGTGTCCTTTGATTTACTCTAGCAAAATATGAATGAAGGCACTGTTTGTGTGTGGCTGCACTGCATTTATATTCAGTGTGCAGGACTCAAATCAAACATGCTCCGTTTGCATCTAGAAATCAGTTGTGTTTCTACTGAAATACGCACTGAAATTTGCGCTCGAGTTGAGTTTTCATGAAGGTTTGATGGCTTGTTATCATTTCAAAACTGAAGTACATTACGGAATCTAAGGGAGTCTATTTACAGTAGAGCAGGGGAAGGAGCAGAAGGAGGTTCCAGGTCCACGTGGTTCAGTTCAGATCCAAAACTCAGCAGCTCTCTCAGCTGTTGCTCCTGACAACGGCAGGAGGAGGGGCTTGATGCTGGCAGGGTCTTGGTGGAGTAGGGATGCCAAGCTGCCAAGCTCTCCCTGTGGGACGAGGCCCGAGTGCTCGGTCCTGCTACTTGGCGTTCCTCGTGGCGAACCCTCCGGGCCTGCAGAGTCAGGCGGCATCCATGAGGACACAGATACATGCACGTGGGCTCATTGCAGACAGCATAACTTGACGTGCTTGTGATCATGTGCTGTTTTAAAAAGACAGTCATTTCATAGGCTGACAATATCTTTCTAATAGCTGCCTACAGTTGTTGCAAGTGAACCTGAAGCAAAGGGCATTAATGGAGCATTTTCTGTGTTTTCATGTCCTCCTGTGACTCTTCCGCATGCTGGTTAAGGGGCGGAAATGTTGCAGCGTCCAAAAGTAAAGCTGCAACTGACAAATATTTGCATTATCGATGAATCTGCCGATTGTTTTTGTGATTATTTGATCAATCGCTTGGTTTATAAACTGTCAAAAAATAGCGTGGGTTAAAAATCCCAATATCTCAAGGAGATGTCTTAAAATCCAAACATGCAAAGATATTCAGTTTCGTATCACATAAGACAAAGAAAAGCAGCACCTCCTCACCTTTGACAAGCTGGAACTCGGGAATGCTTGCTGTTTTTGCTTGAAAAATGACTTGACGAATGTTCCGTCAGTCATCTAAATGCTAGTGAAAACTAATCTAGAAAACGGCTTACAGAGAAATATAGAAACTTGTTCCTGATCCATCTTACCATGACCGACTGCACTAACCTCGATCGATTAAAGAGGAAAACCGGTTACATGCATCACATATTTCCTTTGAGGCTGATCCAGATGCAAATGGAGTTTAATGGAGATTGTCTTTCTGTTATTAAAGTTTCTCTCAGTGCTCTGCAGATTGGATTTACTCTACAGAGAGATATACATACACTTAAAGAGAGCTTATATGAAAGATACTCTGTAATGTAACGCACATGTGCTGGTGAGCGATAACGTAGACATCCTGCCTCTTAATGTCCCACCCTCTTGTCTTTTGCAGATCCCAAGGTGAGCTGATGTCCTGTTGCGTCCGTCTGTCCAGCTGTAAGACCTCGGTGTTTAGAGGAAACCCCTTGACTGAGACTCACAAAATGTCTGCGGCTCACATCAGCCCGCTGATCCACACCCTCTTCCTCCTCTTACCCCTGGTAAGCCGATTTCAATAGTTTTCCCTTTCTAATTTTTCTTTTGGGGGCCTGTAATGGATGAAATGCCTGCGTGTTTCTGTGTGTTTACGTGCAGCTACGTGCAAGCAGACTCTGCAACAGGTGGAGCTTTACATGAACACATTGAGCGAACAGGGGCCGAGGCCTCATTTCCATGCACTCGTACTGCCACTCACACAGTTAACGGAACCATATGGAGCGTCTGCATCAATAATTCATTGATCAGTGTGTGGCAGGAACGATGGATAAGGATGCGTTCTCATCGTTTACTCATTGTTTATTCAACATTATTCCTGTCTGTTAAATCTGTGAAGAAGGAGAAGGTCCTCATCACCAGACTCCTCCTCCTCCTCCTCCCCTCCCCTCCCCTATGAAAGGTTGTGAGGAAAGTGATCTTTTATTACTGTTAAATGTGAGTCATCACCCTTGAGCTGAAGTGTTGTCTGAGAAACTGAGGGATGAGGTTTAGAGAAGATGGTGGAAGGCAACAAGAGGTATGAAGGAGGGGGAGGCAGAGAGGGAAGTATTTGTATAGAATACACAGCATACAGCTGTTTTACACTTATATTTGGAGCCATTTTAAAGGACTTGCCTAATGATGTAATGTCTTTAATGGGTGTTTATTTGCATAATTCTCCTTTTCTCTTCCCTTCACCTGACGTCATTTAATACAGTTTGTTGCCTTAGGTCCGTGTGCTCCAGTGTACTTTTGGATCTTAACACTGAACTCTCTCCTGATACAATATAGCCTACAGAGACAGAGAGAAGAACAGATGCAGAAAGTGTGGGAATGAAAACGACAAACTCTGTAGACGTAACCCCCCCGGGCCAGCTGTGCCTCGTGCTCTCCGGTGACGCCGCCGCCGCTGCTGCAATGGCGGAGCGCATTTTCAGATACAGGTGTTTGGGTTGATCGCGATCAGCGGTCACGCGTGAATGTGGAAGTCTTAAAACACTGGTGCGAAATCGGCTCCACTTGGGGGGGGAATACATCAGTGTGCATTAGAAGTACACCATTACCAAGTTCACCACGCGAAAACTGTAACACGTGAAACTTGAAAAGGGGAATTTCTGCCAAAACACATAAGCAGAGTTTGTCCAGCTGTGAAGATGACTCACCCAAGGCTCCGAGTAGGTCCCTGTCGGCCCTCTGTCAGCATACCTACTGGTCATAATGCCAGCAAAGTTTTAATCAGAACGGTAATGGAGATGAATTGAAGGGAATTAGATGTAATTGATTAAAACCCTGTGGATGTTGCTTTTTGCAGATTAATAGTATAAAAATATGCTTTTTATAACTATACTTCATTTTTGCTTCAAAAGCTAAGCCAAAACAAAAAAAAAAAAGAATATCGCAGTTCCCCCTCATTTCATTTGTACATAACTCCCAAAATGATTAAGCACATTGATGTTAGCATCCAAAATTGTATAATATTGAAGTATCACTAAACACTAAGCATCATATAATTTAAGCAGCTGGATCAGCTTTAAATATTGTACGACACGCACACTCTGGCATGTACATGTACTGTGGAGCTGATCATGCTGGGTGAACACAGTTTGACCTAACTGGATATATTGAAGTGATTCGGGGCAGACAGAGATGATATAATAAGTCACAGGAGGTTACACAGCAGAAAATAATACACACAGAAGCACAGAAACTGTTCTTTAAACTCTCCAAGATCCACACAATGTGTTTGGCTTTCCTGCTGCTCCAAACGCGCAGCATTTCAGCAACCCCGTCGCATTTCACACGCACTTATTCTGCATTTAATGATCGACGTTCACTGGCAGCATTCAGTGCTAAATAAGGAAGTACAGACAACAGTGAGGCCGTGGGGTCACATTGGCGATCCAGGTTGGAAATCACATCACGTGCTGCACGTGTTGATATTTTTGCTACCTAAATTATAATGAGTTCAATCGATGCACTCAACTTAAGTTAGGCATTAAATCTCAAACACAGAAACTTGAAAACGATCAACAAAGTACCACTCCAATTATATGATCGATCAATGCACAGAGGTTTTTTTTTACTATTTAACCGTGGCATACATGTTTCTTTATCCTGAAAGCCCCAACACCTCTGCAGGTGTTTCACTTATTTTACCTGATTAGACCTTTTCTCAGTTCTGTGTGGGCGTCTACAGACGTGTGCAAGCTTGACATCTCTGTTGCACCTGGACAATTTATTGGTCCATGGAGTTTGGTGCCGTAATGTTCTGCCTAGCACCGCGCAACTTTAACCCGAGCAGAGGTCTAATCAGTGAAAACACCTGTGTGGGTGAGCAACACCACTTTATCTAAGCGGTTTTACTTTCCTGACCTTTAATGCGCCTCAGCCATGCTTCAGTTGCCTCATGCAGATATTGTGGAAATAAAGATTGCATTTTCCACATTCTGTCTGATCAGTTGGTAAATGTTTGTTTGGGCCTGCTTGTATTAGGTTCAGTTGAAAACGTCCATTTGCTACATTACAGTGGCAACCACAAAAATTCACAAAATGTCTGGTGTGTAAAAAAATCTCTGGCTCTTCCGCTGGTCGATGTTTTACTTTCCTCACCAGCTAGTAGCCAACTTTGTCTATCTGCCTGTGTACAGTGGGTTTATCAGGATTTTAACAGAGCTGCTGTTGGAAACGAAATTGATGAGAGGGCTTGGACGGAACAAAAACAGTAACGTTGAGGGGCGGAAAACCAAAACAATAAGCTGAAAGACACTAAAACACTTGAGTGGGGAACTGCGGAGTCAGGTGATAATTCTCTGTGGGTTTGTCACTTTGACCAAGCCCTTTTGCATTGCACATGGTGTAGTAATTTGATCTGTTGTTGTAAAAATATCGGTCCGTGCAGCTTTAAAGCTGAAGTCTGATGCTACCGATTCATGTAATCAATTACGGAGGTAAAAAAAACCCCAACAACTACCGTTTCGTCAAAACCCAAAAATGTGACAAAAGTAGTGTCTACAAAGTCTAACTAAGGTTGCAGTAACAGCCACATACTCATAACAGTGGTCCAGAGGATGTCGTCGAGCCAACCACCTGCTAAGGAGTGCAGCACATATCATCATCCAGCGGACTCGTGGACGCAGAGCCGTGCGTCGACACTCGTTCCACACAGAGCCCCCAAAACCGCCGCCTCTCTATCACTCTGGTAAATCTTCAGTGCATGAATCCCAAGCGAGGGCTGTCGACGTCCGTGGATAAACGCTCGACTGCTCCTCCGCTGCGCCTCATAAAGCTGTGACGCGACGTGACGTGGCGTCTCCCGGACTGACGCCAGCATAGAGACGCAAGATCGTCTTATCAGACAACGCCTGGCACAGTCTGGTGTGAAAGCCTTTCCTGCCTCCTTTCCATTAGAATGATGCCCCTCCTCGGGGTCAGTCAGCGTGGGGAGAGTGCCAGCAGCTCTGAAATGGTTTGTGTAATTGGTTGAGTGTTTAAACAGATCCCAGAGCTAAGACCTCCCCCACACTGTGGCGCGAACCGCGTGGCGAAGCTAATGAAGCAGCCTCTTCCATTTTACCTTTGGGTCCTTCCTCTCTGCTCTGATGTAATCTTCAGCCACTTGATTCTCTCTTTCTTTCTGCGTGGTGGGTTCATTTCTGTGTGTGTGTTCGTGCTATTTTCCAGGTTTCGAGCCAACAGGTGCCCTCAAACTGTGTGATCAAGATGGAGCAGGAGAAATGCATGGAAATGATCGCCTCGGAGGACCCTGGGAACGATCCAGAATTTGGTAGGTTTCTGAGAGTTTGTGTGTGTTTGTTTAGCCTTTAATCCCTTCGCCTTCATGCTAACCACTATTGTGGTTGATGTTGTAACAGTTTTCAACACGGCCTAATTAAAAATCGAAAAAGAATAAACACAGAGATTAATCACAAGAATATCCTCAGGGCCTCCGTACTAACGAGCAGGAGATAATTCTACAAATTGCAGGTAAACTCTGACCTGCTAGTGTGCAAAGAGAAATCATTAGACAGACTTCACAGTTTGCCTGTGTGTGTGTCTGTGCTTGACTTGTAGCATAAAAAACTAAAGCAGCTTTTGTTTCACTCTGTGCCTCTATCTCCAGAGTGAGGGAGGGGCCGAGGCTTTAACTGGCAGCATCTCATGATGAGCCTTAACATCCAAGTTGATCAGTGAGGCAGTGAGTGGCAGGCGTCTCTCCGGCTGATTATTTGATGAATGAAGGGAAGATCGCACTGAATTTCTCCTTCTTAATCTTGTTGAAGGGTCCCTTTTGGTTTGAAGTTGCCCTCTAAAAACAGCGCTACAAGGCGTAAATGACTCTTCTACTGCGTGGGATGCAGATTTGCCGCTTGTGCACATCATCAGAAGGCGACACCACGTATAAAAGCTGGAAACAAAAGTACACAGAGGGCCATATTTCGTCTTTGTCTTGTGTTTTTTAAAGCCAAAGCGCATGCAGGTTAAGTTTGCATTCATACTAATACAACTGGGAGTGGCAGAAGCTGGACATTTCAACCATTTATCCAGATATCTGTTTCAATCATTTACCACATAACTTTTATTTATCTATTTTTTTCCATTTAACCCTTCAACCATTACTTTTAGCTTTCAACTTCTCTGCTCACTTGTTTTCATGGACTCTTATTTGTTCGTTACAGCTGACTCAATATGTTGATATATTTATAAATCAATTCATAATTTAGATTTTGTCAAATTAGCCGAGCTACTGCTGGACAAAACCAGTAACACAATATCACAATAAAAGGATGCTGTCAAGGAAAACGCATCAGTGTCTTACTTTACTGTGATGATATATATACATCAGAAATGTAGATAATGTTTCTGTGTGGCATTTATTTGATCTTGTTTGATTAATTGGACACAATAATGTACTGTGGATTTACTGGGTTTTCAAACACAATAAAAAACAATCCCAGGAAGCTTGATTTTTCCAGTCCCAAAGAGTACAAAAATAAAAAGGGTATCATGCTAATGTGATGCTATATACATGTGATTTAGCCTATAAATGCTTATAAATAAGTTTATCATATATTACTTACACAATCTGCATCTGCAGAGGCTTTCAGGTGACATAACATTTTTTCTTGTACATCGCTCCCGTCCTCCAACAGTATCGAAGGATGGCTGATTACACTATGAAAGCTGTCAGAGTAACAGACATTGTTAATGTGTTTACCTGGGAAGTGGTTGTGTTAATATCAGCTTGTTGTGAGGTTCAGAAGCTTGTAAGGTTGAGAATTATTGTGGATGTAAACAATGTGGATATCCTTCGTCTCTTAGACCTCAGTGCAGCATTCGACACAATCAACCATAAAATTGACAGACTCGAGAAACGTCTCTCTGACAGAGTTTAAGCTTGGTTACAGTCATATTTAACTGGTAGACAGTCTTTTTTTGTCAGCCTGGGTGCTCAGACTCATAGTAGTGATTATGGCATTCCTCAAGGAAGCATTCTCGGCCCTATTTTGTTTTCATTATACATGCTCCCACTTGGAAACAATATTAACATCACCATGTCATCTACCATTTTTATACTGATGACACAAAATTGTACATCTCTGTCTCACCAAATGACCTCCATGCACTGCATGCCCTCATTGCCTGTCTCTCTGACATTAATGTGTGGATGGGTAAAAAGTTTAATAAAAAACCTTTTAAAGCTAAATGGCAAAGAAACCGAGATTCTTTTTCTCTTGG